>WNWK01000682.1:117500-317500 GCA_009830355.1 Cherax destructor
ATGCACTCTAACTCCATACATAAATTCAAAAGAATTTATAAAGTCAAAGAGTGTAGGAACCAGCTACTGTGTTAGATACGCCGACAAAGCTCTTCTAATTTCAGTTAAGTAATCACAAATGAGTAATTATACACATAAATGTTTATATGAGAGAGTAAATATATACAGATGAACTGCAGAAAATCTAAGGTCGAGAGATATAGTGTTAGTCTAGGAAGATGTCTCGTGTGGCAGATTAGATTTAGATTTTGAAGCCGAAGCGGCTAGTGTATTGTGCCCCCTCATATCCATCCTGTGGAGTAGCACAAGACCACATGGATACACAGAAGGCCCAGGAACTAGGCCTCCAAAATGGTCTGGATATATATTTTTAATTCCTGTTTCATCTATTACAAGCAAATTTAAGATACGTTCTTAAAGTGTCGAGGCTCGATCCTCCGTCTTTTAATAAAAAGACCACGAGTAGCGTTCCACAAGGGTGAGTTTTGGGACTGGTACTGTTCGTCATACACATGAACGGTGTGCCTAGAAAGAGACAAAGTCCCATGTCCCACTATTTGTGGGGTGACACAAAACCTATGAGAATAGAAGCTAGAGAGGAGAGGTCAAAACTGCAAGACGACTTAATCAGATTACAGTGAGGGTAAGAGAAATGGGTAATGGATCTGAACCCAAGCAAATGCAAAAGCTCTGATAATCTGCAAAGAATACCGAAAACTGAGTATTGATTTGGGGAACAGTGGCTGGAATAAGAATCCGGAGATGAGAATAGTGCCAAACATATCCTCACAAGTGCACATCAACCAAATAATAATAATATATTTTAGAGAAAGTGCAAAGGTTTGCAACAAGACCAGTCTCGAAGCTGAGGGGCATGTCCTACGAGGAGAGGTTAAGGAAAATCGACCTGACGACACTGGAGGACAGGAGAGGTGGACAGAGACAGGATGTTCCAGAGATGGGACACAGAAACAAGGGTCACAGTTGGAAGTTGAAGACTCAGATGAATCACAGGGATGTTAGGAAGTATTTCTTCAGTCACAGAGTTGTCAAGAAATGGAATTGTCTGGGAAGTGATGTAGTGGAGGCAGGATCCATACATAGCTTTAAGAAGAGGTATGATAAAGCTCATGGAACAGGAAAAGTGATATAGTAGCGACCAGTGAAGAGGCGGGGCCAGAAGCTGTGACTCGACCCCTGCAACCACAACTAGGTGAGCACAACTATGTGAGTACACACACACACACACACACACACACACACACACACACACACACACACACACACACACACACACACACACACACACCATAATGACAGCCCAAGATCGTGGTGCTGGCTTAGCTTAATGGTGCTGTGCCCTGGTGATGAAGCTGGCCCATTATGTGATAGAACGTGCGGGTCTTACTCTTGATCCACGGCTCACAGCCAACCCTCCGACACCAGCCAGCCAACCAGTCAGCCAACCAGTCAGCCAGACAGTCAGCTACCCAACCCCCCATCCCCCGCCACCAGTCAGCCAACCACTCAGCCAGCTAGTCAGCCAATTCTCTGACACCAATCAGCCAACCAGCCGCCTAACTGAACCAGCCAGTCAGCCAGCCAGTCATCCAACTATCCAATGAACTAAATACCCACCCAGTCACCTAAGGCCATTGAATTTAAGCTTCGAAACTGCCTGAGTCTGCGTTCAGCTGAGACTTTCAATATCCCTCATCACAACACTGAAACAAAGTTGATGAAACACGAACCAACAGCGGCCTCACCATTATTATTATTATTATTATTATTATTATTTATAATTCCTCTCTACTCCTTGCTACTCATCATTACTTACTCATCCTCATTCCTGTCTGTTCATCTGTCAGACTCACGCCTCCCTAGGCACCCCTCCATGAGTCTCAGTCTTCACCCCTCGCTAATTTCTCACTGCTCACTATTCCACATATTTCGTTACTCCCCAGTCATCTCTGTTGTTACCTCCTCCAGTCTCACCTGTCATCTCTACTCACCACTCAACCCCACAAGTCGAACACAAGTATCGGTTTTCATTGTTAAAACAAATTGGAATTTACAGCGATCCTTTGTGCAACGTCGTCGTCCATTCTTCTCTCACCCTCTCATGTGATATATATATATATATATATATATATATTACACCAAATACGCTATAACTAAGCTACTTATCTTGATGGTCAGGGATGTTATATCTGCTCAACTGCATTCCGCTATTGTTTACAAATATGGTTATCAATATACACAGCTGTAATGTGTATAAACCCCTGTGGTTTAGCGCTTCTATTTGATTATAATAATAATAATGTAATGTGTGTATGTTGGTACAACTAAGCGCTGCGTGTCTGCATTTTCTGAGCATTGGGAGACGACCTATTACTACAAAGAGGCCATTAGGTAAACCCTCATTTAGAGATATATGTCAACATTGTAACGAGACTTTCACAATGTGTGAAAGTAACAGAAATAAAAATGTGTTGTGTGTGTGTAGGATTCGATCTCACTCACCCGGTTGTCATGCTTCTTTTGTTTCTCTAAGGTGTGTTTAGAGATCAAATTGTTGAGGAATAAATATATTTAATCCAGTGGTTTGGAAATAAGAAAGGCATCATGTATGTTGCTTACGTGGAAGAAAGCCTTAATTTCAATGGGGGTAATCATCCAGCTATTTATTTCTCTTAAGAAAACGTAGGACTGTGTCACACAAGGCAGGAGTATGTATGTATGTATATTCCACACCACGTGTGACACGGAATGCAGAACAAGCATATATATATATTAGACCACTGTTTCGGTCAACGTTTCGCTTAATCCCTGAGCAAAAAATCGTAAAAAAAGAGACTTGCTTTATATTAGCAAGTCTTCATAGCCACTCGTTAACATATCACAGTCAGCACACCAGGACCTGGTTGCTTGTAACACTACTTGTTCATTATAAAGTCACAATACCGCAACTGGAACAATAAATAACCTGTAGATACGAGACTGAAACATATGACGACGTTTCGGTCCGACTTGGACCATTAACCTTTACTCTTATAGCGCAGAAACACTTTAACTGAAAGCTGTGTACGCATTTACACCGAGAGGTGGGTGTCTCTCAGAATATATACACAGAGGTGGGTGTCTCTCAGAATATATATACAGAGGCGGGTGTCTCTCAGAATATATACACAGAGGCGGGTGTCTCTCAGAATATATACACAGAGGTGGGTGTCTCTCAGAATATATACACAGAGGTGGGTGTCTCTCAGAATATATACACAGAGGTGGGTGTCTCTCAGAATATATACACAGAGGCGGGTGTCTCTCAGAATATATACACAGAGGTGGGTGTCTCTCAGAATATATACACAGAGGTGGGTGTCTCTCAGAATATATACACCGAGAGGTGGGTGTCTCTCAGAATATATACACAGAGGTGGGTGTCTCTCAGAATATATACACAGAGGTGGGTGTCTCTCAGAATATATACACCGAGAGGTGGGTATCTCTCAGAATATATACACCGAGAGATGGGTGTCTCTCAGAATATATACACCGAGAGGTGGGTGTCTCTCAGAATATATACACCGAGAGATGGGTGTCTCTCAGAATATATACACCGAGAGGTGGGTATTTCTCAGAATATATACACCGAGAGATGGGTGTCTCTCAGAATATATACACCGAGAGGTGGGTATTTCTCAGAATATATACACCGAGAGATGGGTGTCTCTCAGAATATATACACCGAGAGGTGGGTATTTCTCAGAATATATACACCGAGAGGTGGGTGTCTCTCAGAATATATACACCGAGAGGTGGGTATTTCTCAGAATATATACACCGAGAGATGGGTGTCTCTCAGAATATATACACCGAGAGGTGGGTGTCTCTCAGAATATATACACCGAGAGATGGGTGTCTCTCAGAATATATACACCGAGAGGTGGGTGTCTCTCAGAATATATACACGAGAGGTGGGTATTTCTCAGAATATATGCACCCAGAGAGAGAGTAGTATCTCTCAGAGTATATACACTGATTGCCTACCATTCCCCAGACGCAGTACGACCCCTCATGAGTTTCGCTCAAAACTTACCAAACTTTTACCTTTGATATACCTTTCACTGGTTTCGAGAATTTTCCTACTCCCTCAGCCCGACCCTGGGCCCGGCTTGTTTGGTGCGTGCCTCTTCAGCCAAACTGTTGCTGCTGGCGGCCCGCTGACCCACATATCCGAGGCTATAAAAGAAAAGATGCGTATTGGCAATGTTCAACGCTGGGTAATGTACTGTTGCTCCAAAGGGTAAAGAGAACCCCTTTTTCTCTACTCTCTCTCTCTCTCTCCCCTCTCTTCTTTCCCTCTCTTCCCTTTCCTTTCTTCCCTCTTTGTCACCTCCACAATGGGTTCTTAGTCTTGCTACACAGTACGCAGCTTCACGCCGATACATGTAACTAAAGTTTCTAGATACAAAAAACCGCGGTTTTCTTAAAATATTGTACGGAAACTCTAGTGAAATACCTGGGTAGTGGTGGTGGTGGTGTTGTTGTTGTTGGTGGTGGTGGCGGCGGTAGAGATGGTTGTGGTGGTGGTGGTGGTGGTGGTGCTGGTGGTGCTGGTGGTGGTGGTGGCGGTAGGGATGGTTGTGGTGGTGGTGCTGATAGCGATAGTGGTGGTGCTGGTGGTGGTGGCGTCGGTAGGGATGGTGGTTGTGGTGGTGGTGCTGGTGGTGGTGGTGGCGGTAGGGATGGTTGTGGTGGTGGTGCTGATAGCGATAGTGGTGGTGCTGGTGGTGGTGGCGTCGGTAGGATGGTGGTTTGGGGGTGGTGGTGGTGGTGGCGGTGGTGGTGGTGGGGCGGTGGTGGTGGCGGCGGTAGGGATGGTTGTGGTGGTGGGAAAAAGTAATAGTTGCCCTGGTGATGTGAGTGTTGCTGGAAATGAGGATGACAATGATGATGGTGGAAATGAGGTTGGTGAAGCTGAGTGGTGATTGTGACAGTGGAAATGTGAGTGATGATGATGATGATGATGATGATGATGATGATGATGATGATGATGATGATGATGATGGGGAATGATGATAGAGAAGATTTTCTTGTGGAGGGAGGGAGGGAGGACTAGATGGAAGGAGTGAGGGAGGGAGGGAGGACTAGATGGAAGGAGTGAGGGAGGGAGGGAGGACTAGATGGAAGGAGTGAGGGAGGGACGGAAGACTAGATGGAAGGAGTGAGGGAGGGAGGGAGGACTAGATGGAAGGAGTGAGGGAGGGAGGGAGGACTAGATGGAAGGAGTGAGGGAGGGAGGGGGGACTAGATGGAAGGAGGAGGGAGGGAGGGAGGACTAGATGGAAGGAGGAGGGAGGGAGGACTAGATGGAAGGAGTGAGGGAGGAGGGAGGACAGATGGAAGGAGGAGGGAGGGAGGGAGACTAGATGGAAGGAGTGAGGGGGAGGGAGGACTAGATGGAAGGAGGAGGGAGGGAGGGAGGACTAGATGGAAGGAGGAGGGAGGGAGGGAGGACTAGATGGAAAGAGTGGAGGGAGGGAGGGAGGACTAGATGGAAGGAGTGAGGAGGGAGGGAGGACTAGATGGAAGGAGGAGGGAGGGAGGAGGATGAGGAAGGAGGAGGGAGGAGGGAGGACTAGAGGAAGGAGGAGGGAGGGAGGGAGGACTAGATGGAAGGAGTGAGGGAGGGAGGAGGACTAGATGGAAGAGGAGGGAGGGAGGAGGACTAGATGGAAGAGTGAGGGAGGGGGAGACTAGATGAAGGAGTGAGGGAGGGAGGGAGGACTAGATGGAAGAGTGAGGGAGGAGGAGGACTAGATGGAAGGAGGAGGAGGGAGACTAGATGGAAGGGGAGGAGGGAGGAGGACAGATGGAAGGAGGAGGGAGGGAGGGGACTAGATGGAAGGGGAGGGAGGGAGGGAGGACTAGATGGAAGGAGTGAGGGAGGGAGGGAGGCTAGATGGAAGGAGGAGGGAGGGAGGGAGGACTAGATGGAAGGAGGAGGGAGGGAGGGAGGACTAGATGGAAGGAGTGAGGGAGGGAGGGAGGACTAGATGGAAGGAGGAGGGAGGGAGGGAGGACTAGATGGAAGGGGAGGGAGGGAGGGAGGACTAGATGGAAGAGGAGGAGGGAGGGACTAGATGGAAGGAGGAGGGGGAGGAGGACGAGATGAGAGAAGGAGGGGAGGAGAGGGAGGACTGAGGAAGGAGGAGGAGGGAGGGAGGACTAGATGGAAGAGTGAGGAGGGAGGGAGGACTAGATGGAAGGAGGAGGGAGGAGAGGACTAGATGGAAGGAGTGAGGGAGGGAGGGAGGACTAGATGGAAGGAGGAGGGGGGAGGGAGGACTAGATGGAAGAGTGAGGGAGGGAGGAGGACTAGATGGAAGGAGTGAGGGAGGAGGGAGGACTAGATGGAAGAGGAGGGAGGAGGGAGGCTAGATGGAAGGAGGAGAAGGGCTAGATGGAAGGAGGAGGGAGGGAGGGAGGGCTAGATGGAAGGAGGAGGGAGGGAGGGAGGACTAGATGGAAGAGTGAGGAGGGAGGAGGGACTAGATGGAAGGAGTGAGGAGGGAGGGAGGACTAGATGGAAGGAGGAGGGAGGGAGGGAGGACTAGATGGAAGGAGTGAGGGAGGGAGGGAGGACTAGATGGAAGAGGAGGGAGGGAGGGAGGACTAGATGGAAGAGTGAGGGAGGGAGGGAGGACTAGATGGAAGGAGGAGGGAGGGAGGACTAGAGGAAGGAGGGAGGAGACTAGATGGAAGGAGTGAGGGAGGGAGGGAGGACTAGATGGAAGGAGTGAGGGAGGGAGGGAGGACTAGATGGAAGGAGTGAGGGAGGGAGGGAGGACTAGATGGAAGGAGTGAGGGAGGGAGGGAGGACTAGATGGAAGGAGTGAGGGAGGGAGGGAGGACTAGATGGAAGGAGTGAGGGAGGGAGGGAGGACTAGATGGAAGGAGTGAGGGAGGGAGGGAGGACTAGATGGAAGGAGGAGGGAGGAGGGAGGACTAGATGGAAGAGTGAGGGAGGGAGGGAGACTAGATGGAAGGAGAAGGGAGGGAGGGAGGGAGGACTAGATGGAAGAGAGTGAGGGAGGGAGGGAGGACTAGATGGAAGGAGGAGGAGGGAGGGAGGACTAGATGGAAGAGTGAGGGAGGGAGGGAGGACTAGATGAAAGGAGGGGGAGGAGACAGTGGAAGAGAGGGGGGGACTAGAAGGAGAGATGGAGAGGAGGGAGGAGGGCTAGATGGAAGGAGTGAGGGAGGGAGGGAGGACTAGATGGAAGGAGTGAGGGAGGGAGGGAGGACTAGATGAAGAGTGAGAGGAGAGACTAGATGGAAGGAGGGGAGGAGAAGGGCTAGATGGAAGGAGGAGGGAGGGAGGGAGGACTAGATGGAAGGAGGAGGGAGGGAGGGAGGACTAGATGGAAGAGTGTAGAGGAGGAGGGAGATCTACAGATGGAGAGGAGGATGAGGAGGGAGGGAGAGACTAGATGTGAAGGAGATGGAGGGAGGGAGGGAGGACTAAGAGGAAGAGCTGAGGGAGGAGGAGACTAGATAGAGAAAGGGGCTAGTGGAAGGGGAGGAAGACTAGATAAGGAGAGGGAGGGACTTGGAAAGAGAGATAGGGAGGGAGGACTAGATGGAAGGAGGAGGGAGGGAGGGAGGACTAGATGGAAGAGGAGGGAGGGAGGAGGACTCAGATGGAAGGAGAGGAAGGGAGGGAGGACTAAGAGGGGAAGTGACTGAGAGGAAGGAGACTAGATGGAAGGTGAGGGAGGAGGGAGACATAAGATGGAAGGATGAGAAGGAGGAGGACTGTCCTAAGGCTTCCATCTCCTGCACAAGGAACTTGCAAAGTTTTAAGACAGAGGCGGGTGCCACACACACACACACACACACACACAGTAGGCGGGGCCAGGAGCTGAGTCTCGACCCTTGCAACCACAATTAGGTGAGTACCTTGGTCCCCAGAGACCTCTCCTGGAAGGCTCGTCAATGACTAACCCGCTTGGCATTGCGTAACCTCCTAAGAACCTGCCTTTCTAACCTACCTAACCTAACCTAACCCAGCCTAACCTAACCTAACCAACCTCTCCGCACAACGTCCAACACACTTATGAGGCACAAATCTACAATAAAATAGGCACTTATTTTTTCCTGAGTGTCTTGGATTTACATTATCCTGAAGTCCTGAAGTCTCAAACTACCAGTAAATGAAACACTTATTAAAGTATAAAAAGGCACAATACTGTGACTGGAACAATACACAAATAATCACACATAGGAGACTAAAACTTATGAGGACGTTTCGGTCCTCCTCAGACCATTAACTATTTACACAGACTCGAATTTTATTGTGTTACTAAACAGATATACTCTGTCTTGTGGTCTACACTGAATTTTTCTCCAGTCTCGTAGTGCTCCATTGTATATAAAGACTACCACTTTGCTTTTAATTGTACTAGAGCTTTTAACACTCTAAATTCACTTGGTATCAAATAATCGAATGGTTGTCTTATGGTCTCACTACCACTTGGTCGTAACTATCTAGTAGTATATACATGGGATTTAGTCTGGACAGATACACACACACTTCAGCGATGGAGTGTTTAGTGACGTATGGACGCAGTGTTAAGTCCCACTCCCTTGCAATAAGGTTTATTGGTTTAGCAGTGAATCACCACGCCATTCGGTAATTGATTCATCACTGTGACCGCATTCTGCCGACCTCCTGAACTCCTTGTGACCTGTTAATGCATGTGATATTCCTTGTTCTTACTGTACCCTCCAGGCGGTGGACTTTTTGGTCATCTGACCGAGGCCATCCGCTGGCTTACCGGTCCGCCTCTTTAAAAATTATGGTAATGATTATAACCATTTTTAGTAGTATATGGTATATACTAGTTGTCCCTTCCATACCCCCGTAACTTAAATATGAGAACACTGCTGAGACTTTATTTATATTTGTGGCCAAACCACAACATATATTTTGTGCTGTTATTTTATGAAAGAATATATTTTTTTATTTATATAAATTGATTTATTAAGGATCTTTAAGCATTATAATTTCATGACGTCCTGGTGCACTCGGCGCCCACTGGCCAGCTGACACTGTGATGTTAAGGCCTAATGGTTGTGTGTGTTAAGCCTCACGCAGATGGTCATAATTTGTATAGTCCAACTGGCTGGCCTTCCTCTCTAGAGGAGCCAGTCCTCATGACCTGACTTCACTGCTAAATTAAACCATTCAGCATTTCTTCGATCTTCGCTGTGGCGCCAGTGAATTCCTCAACTATATATATATATATATAAAAGGGTGCTTTAACTGTAGTGTAAAGCACCCTTCTGGCAAGACAGTGATGGAGTGAATGATGATGAAAGTTTTTCTTTTTCGGGCCACCCTGCCTTGGTGGGAATCGGCCGATGTGTTAATAAAAAAAAAATAATATATATATATATATATATTGTGGTTGCAGTCTTGGGAGAGGGTAGTTCTCAGGCGCTCGTAAGTACGTAGTAATAATGGCCGAACACACGTTCAAAATTTAATAATAAAAATCTACGAAGGCTACAACAAAAGTCACAGTAGTAAAGTCGGTTTATAGAAAGATTCAGTCTGTCATACTAGTAGCACATCCAAAGCCTCTCTTCCATTATTTCAAACACAAACAAACCTAATTTCTTTCTACAATATACATGTTACAAAATATTAAGTTCAAAGAAAGTACTACTAGCATTTCTGGCAATGATTATACGTTAATGGATTAATTAACATAATCTTACTATAATGGTGTATCTATTTTATTAAAAACATTGTGTAAAATATACGATTAATGTATAAAATAAATTTTCATCTATAATATATGACATCTATATTGTATAAGTTTATATAAATTATTTATTTGTATACACTAGACACATTCCAGTTTGGGAATTATTTCAGCATACTGTGTGCAGTATGTGGAGTATAATGTGTGTACTATGTGATGATTTAAAAATATGAAGGATAAAAAATGAAGTATAGTGGTGGCTGGCACCTTGTGATAGTGGCAGCTTGCACCTTGTGATAGTGGCGGTTGGCACCTTGTGATAGAGGCGGCTGGCACCTTGTGATAGTAGCAGCTGGCACCTCGTAATAGAGGCGGCTGGCACACCTTGTGATAGAGGCGGCTGGCACCTTGTGATAGAGGCGGCTGGCACCTTGTGATAGTGGCGGCTGGCACACCTTGCGGCAGTGACTTGTGACCACGGGAAGCTCCAAGCTGAGAAATACCATCTCCCAACCAATTTTTTTCTCCTTTATTCTTCCCAAACCTGAAGCTGCTGAACCTTTTATATAACCTCTGGAGTAAGGAAACATTATATTTCGATCTTAAGACGACGGATAAGAGGAACACAGAGGAATCTTCGATTGAGAAAAAAAAATCTTAGAGGCTGGAGAGAACAGGAGACTATCAGCCTTTTGTGCCTCCAGCCTGGCATGAATATTGCTCCAGGGGACACTCTCTTCTCGCCACCAAATTTACACAGGAGAAAGAGCGAGAGTTTTTTTTCCCCTAGATATCAGGATAAATTATTACAGTTTTTTAATAATCAGAAAAAAGTGAGGAAACAATGAAAGATAAGAAGAAAGAGAGAGAGGTGGCGAGAAAGGAATTGAGAAAAAAAAATAAATATATATATATATATATATATATATATATATATATATATATATATATATATATATATATATATATATACATATATATATTGTATGTTGATATATACAAGCAGTCAGTAAATGCATAACAAGCCACTAGAGGGATCAACTACGAGCTCAAGGCCTTTCACACTGCTGCCAGTGTTTCACCAGGAGCTTTATTACTGAGGAAATTGTAAAAAAAGCAATAAACAGTTACCCCTCAATAATAATGGTTGTCACGACTCTCGAAATCGTAATGACACGATTGCAAACAAACCATTCCACGGGTGGGGTTCGAACCCGCGATCAGAGAGTCTCAAAACTCCAGACCGACGCGTTAGCCACTGGGCCCAGTGGCTAACGCGTCGGTCTGGAGTTTTGAGACTCTCTGATCGCAGGTTCTAACCCCACCCGTGGAATGGTTTATGGTTGTCACCCCCGTGTAGAACTCACCCCGCTAGAGACTTAGCCAAGGTTAACAGTGTACTGCACTGAGAACATGTCTTTCCTGCCTCCCTATTACCCATTTCTTCCCCTGGAGAAATGGTCCCTTATTGACAACGTTTCGCACCGTGGGGGTGAAACGTTTTTATACTGCATTTTTGCCTCTGTTGTCATTTATTTCAGAATCTTCAGAGGAAGACCTGGGTTTATAGGAAATTTCCATTGAACTATTTTCAGAATGAGAAGTTAAATATTATATTTTTTTCCTTGCTACTTCCCATTTTATTTGTTAGATGCTTCCATAAAAAAAATATTAATATTCATACTTCAGCTTAATGAAAAAGCTTAATGAAAAAAGTCACTATGCATACATACACCCAAATACACACACACACACACACACACACAAAGGGACAGGAAATCCTGTGTCACAAACCTACTGGAGTTCTACGACAGGTGACAGCGATAAGGCAAGAGAGAGAGGGTGGGTAGATTGCATATTCTTGGATTGTAAGAAGGCGTTTGACACAGTTCCACACAAGAGATTAGTGCAGAAGCTGGAGGACCAGGCAGGGTAACAGGGAAGGCACTACATTGGATCAGGGAATACCTGTCAGGAGACAGCAGCGAGTCATGGTACGTGCGAGGTGTCAGAGTGGGCGCCGGTGACGAGCGGGGTTCCACAGGGGTCAGTCCTGGGACCAGTGCTGTTTCTGGTATTTGTGAACGACATGACGGAAGGAATAGACTCGAAGTGTCCCTGTTTGCAGATGATGTGAAGTTGATGAGAAGAATTCAATCGGACGAGGACCAGGCAGAACTACAAAGGATCTGGACAGCCTGCAAGCCTGGTCCAGCAACTGGCTCCTGGAGTTCAACCCCACCAAGTGCAAAGTCATGAAGATTGGGGAAGGGCAAAGAAGACCGCAGACGGAGTACAGCCTAGGGCCAGAGACTGCAAACCTCAATCAAGGAAAAAGATCTTGGGGTGAGTATAACACCAGACACATCTCCTGAGGCGCACATCAACCAAATAACTGCTGCAGCATATGGGCGCTAGCAAACCTAAGAACAGCATTCCGACATCTTAATAAAGAATCGTTCAGGACCCTGTACACTGTGTACGTTAGGCCCATATTGGAGTATGCAGCACCAGTTTGGAACCCACACCTAGCCAAGCATGTGAAGAAGCTCGAGAAAGTGCAAAGGTTTGCAACAAGACTAGTCCCGGAGCTAAGGGGTATGTCCTACGAGGAGGTTAAGGGAAATGGACCTGACGACACTGGAGGACAGGAGAGATAGGGAGACATGATAACAACATATAAGATACTGAGAGGAATTGACAAAGTGGACAGAGACAGAATGTTCCAGAGATGGGACACAACAACAAGGGGACACGGATGGAAGTTGAAGACTCAGATGAATCACAGAGATGTTAGGAAGTATTTCTTCAGTCACAGAGTTGTCAGGAAGTGGAATAGTTTAGGAAGCTGATGTAGTGGAGGCAGGCTCTATACATAGCTTTAAGCAGAGGTATGATAAAGCTATGGCGCAGGGAGAGTGACCCAGTAGCGGCCAGTGAAGAGGCGGGCCAGGAGCTTTGACTCGACCCCTGCAACCACAACTAGGTGAGTACAACTAGGTGAGTACACACACACACACATACACCTGGTCAAGCACGTAAAGAAACTAGAGAAAGTGCAAAAGGTTTGCGACAAGGTTAGTGCCACAACTCAGGGGGCTGTCCTATGAAGAAAGGTTGAGGAAATAGGACTAACAACACTGGAGGAAAGAAGGGTCAGAGGAGACATGATAACGACATAGAAAATACTGCGGGGAATCGACAAGGTAGACAGTGACAGGATGTTCCAGAGAGGGAACACAGAAACAAGGGGACACAACTGGAAGCTGAAGACTCAGATGAGTCAAAAGGATGTTAGGAAGCATTTCTTCAGCCACAGAGTAGTCAGGAAGTGGAATAGTCTAGAGAAAGATATAGTGGAGGCAGGAACCATACATAGTTTTAAGACAAGGTATGATAAAGCTCATGGAGCAGGGAGAGCAGAGACCCAGTAGCGGACAGCGAAGAGGCGGGGCCAGGAGTTGAGTCTCGATCCCTGCAACCACAATTAGGTGAGTACAATTAGGTGAGTACACACACAGTCTCTCTCTCTCTCTCTCTCTCTCTCTCTCTCTCTCTCTCTCTCTCTCTCTCTCTCTCTCTCTCTCTCTCTCTCTCTCTCCCTTCAACATCAAAGGTGACTGCTAGTGACATATGATAGTAGCCGCTATTAATCAACTATGCAACACGTATTTATTAAGGCAAGACGGATTATGTGGCCTTTTTCATTAACCGGTGATATATTAATCACCAGACTGAGTATTGAGATTATCCTCTATTTATCTTGGGATGAGATGTAATTGAGGGAGTCTCAGTGTGATGGATACTCCCTACTTAACTCCCTTTCTCTCTCTCTCTCTCTCTCTCTCTCTCTCTCTCTCTCTCTCTCTCTCTCTCTCTCTCTCTCTCTCTCTCTCTCTCTCTCCCTCCTCTCTCCCTCCACTCTTTTGTTTCGTATTGTATATATATATATATGTGTGTGTGTGTGTGTGTGTGTGTGTGTGTGTGTGTGTGTGTGTGTGTGTGTGTGTGTGTACTCACCTATTTGTAGTTGCAGAGGTCGAGACTCAGCTCCTGGCTGTGTGTGTCGTGCTGAATATATAAAACTTGCGATTATGGCAACGCTATTTAAGCCAAAATCGCAAGTTTTACTTATTCGGCACGTGTGTGTGTGTGTGTGTGTGTACTCACCTAGTTCTGGTTGCAGGGGTCGGTTCATAGCTCCTGTGTGTGTGTGTGTGTGTATACTCACCTAGTTGTACTCACCTAGTTGTGGTTGCAGGGGTCGAATCATAGCTCCTGGCCCCGCCTCTTCACTGGCCGCTACTGGGTCACTCTCCCTGCGCCATGAGCTTTATCATACCTCTGCTGTGTGTGTGTGTGTGTGTGTTTGTGTGTGTGTGTCTGTCTGTCTGTCTGTCTGTATGTGTCTGTCTGTCTATAAAATGAGTGTGAGAACAATGGCTGTGGGAGGTGATTTGAGAAGTACAGAATATTTACGACAGTTGAGTGGATTGAAAATTCTAAATAATGATTTACCTTTAGAGTTGACAGGGAATACGTCGACCTCTGGAGGAAACAAATTGTGTCAGGCTGTATTTAGCGCCCCACCACCACAACAAACACCCACCAGCACTCATGTTTACAAACCGGCCATGCTTCCAGGGGTGTAAAATAAACACCCTTTTCGCACTAGACAACGGTGTTGCTACGCCTCTCGTAGCTGGTAAAAGTGTCTTTAATTGTTTGCTTGCGACTGTGAGAAAATCTGCTTATGGGGAGCGTTATTCGGAGCGAATATCTGATTAGTAAACGAGCATCTGGAAGCGACATGACTGATTAATTAATCATCAGCCAAGACTTTAATTTTAAGATTTTAATGAACCATTAACAATGTCAGCTTCAGAATGATCGTATATACACTCTGAGGTCTGTATCCCTCAGGGAATATACAACGTGAGATGTATATTTCTGTGTAAAGAAAAAAAGACAATAGCGTGACGGGAACAATACACAAATAACCCGCACATAGGTGAGAGAAACTTACGACGACGTTTCGGTCCGACTTGGACCATTTACAAACTCCAAGTCGGACCGAAACGTCGGGTTATTTGTGTATCTTTGTGTATATACATTAAGGGGGTTACTTTAGTCTATGTAAGTTAATTGTTCCGTGTAGATTGCTAGTGGTAGTTTCAGGGGGTCACCCCCCCGGCCCGGTCCCAGACCAGACCTTTTGGTTGCTGGCCTGATCATTCAGACTGTTGGTGCCCGCCGCCTGCAGTCCAACGTATGTACCACGGCGCTGATCAGGAACTTGAGAAACTTCTCCAGTTCCCTCTTGAACACAGCTAAGGTTATGCACGGTGGGAGGACGTTAAGGAGTCGTGGTCCCCTTGCATTTAATATCTTAGGGATTAAAATATTCGTGAACAGTTATGTGAATTGCGACTTTAATCTTTATTCTGGAAACGTTTCGCCGGCCAGTGGTTTCTTCAGTCCAATGCAGAGAAAGGTGGAAGATGAGAAGGAGTCTGAAGTAATCAGTTCAGTCCACCATATCAACTCCAGGTTGAGGGACTGATTACCTCAAAATCCTCCTCATCTTCCAACGTTTCTCTTCACTGGACTGAAGAAACCACTGGCTGGCGAAACGTTTCCAGAATAAAAGATGCCTAAATGTTGCTCAAGTGTCTTATTTATCAACTTGTCGGTTTTTCTAAACCGTTTATTAAAATACTTTATACTGTATGTTGATCCTCTATACTGCTGTTCATCCTCTATACTGCATGTTGATCCTCTGTACTGTATGTTGATCCTCTATATTGCATGTTGATCCTCTCTATTGCATGTTGATCCTCTATACTGCATGTTGATCCTCTATACTGTATGTTGATCCTCTATATTGCATGTTGATTCTCTCTATTGCATGTTGATCCTCTATACTGTATGTTGATCTTCTATACTGCATGTTGATCCTCTATACTGCATGTTGATCCTCTATACTGTATGTTGATCCTCTATACTGCATGTTGACCCTTAATACTGCATGTTGAGCCTTCATACTTCATGTTAATCCTTTATATTGAATGCTGATTCTTTATATTGCGTGTTGATTCTTTATATTGCATGTTGATCCTTTATACTGCATGTTGATCCTCTATACTGTATGTTGATCCTCTATACTGCATGTTGACCCTTAATACTGCATGTTGAGCCTTCATACTTCATGTTAATCCTTTATATTGAATGCTGATTCTTTATATTGCATGTTGATCCTTTATACTGTATGTTGATCCTTTATACTGCATGTTGATCCTCCTTGATCTTGACACACTCAGATGGTGACCAGATAATAATTCCGGCATTAACCAGCGTACAGACGCACATTCGTAATAATTCAAGAAACTAATCTACCATGAATAATGAACTATGAATATGTAAATTGAGAATTGGAATCACTTAAGCACTTCGAGAGACAACCCTAAGATGGATGATGCTGCAACCTCTGCCCAGCTGACCTGTCGATCCCTCGGGACACGTTGGGACACGTTATGTCAGGTTATAACAGGTTGGGACACGTTGGGACATGTTGGGACACGTTATGTTAGGTTAGAACACGTTAGAAAAGGTTGGGACATGTTAGGAGCCAGGTTGAGGAACACGTAGGTAAGATCTGCTCCTTTTCTTCCTTCCTCTTAAAGAGGGAAGTCATGATGCTTTCAAAGACCTCTTGAGTCTTGGATCAAACTTCATTACCTTATTTTCCTTCACCGCCTCCTCACTCCTCCTCCTTCTTCTTCTTCTCCCCTTTCTTCACAACCACCTCCACTTCTTTCTTTTACCACCCCTACTACCAACACCTCCTCCACTCTACTTCACCTCCTCTTCCTCCTTCACCTCCTCTCTTCACCTCCTTTTCTTCCTCCTTCACCACCTCTCTCCTTCACCTCCTCCCTTCTTCACCTCCTCCTCTTCCTCCTTCACCTCCTCCCTCCTTCACCTCCTCCCTCCTTCACCTCCTCCCTCCTTCACCTCCTCCTCTTCCTCCCTTCCATTAACCAGTATGAAAACCTCACGATGAATGGGATATAAATTCTTGGCTGCTAATGGAGGGCAATTAGTAGTGTGTATTTTGTGAGGGAGGAAGAAGGAGGGAGAGGGAAGGAGGAAGAGGGTTAGTGAGAGGGAGGGAGGAGGGAGAGGGAAGGAGGAAGAGGGTTAGTGAGAGGGAGGGAGAGGAATAGAGGGGAAAGAGAAGGATGGAGGGTGAGAGAGAAAGGATGAGAGAGGGAGAGAGAGAGAGCTAAACAGTGGATCCATCACCTTCTAAGAAGTTCCCACAATTCTTCATTGTCTCAAGATAAATAGTGTATAATGATGGAAAAGCTGGCATACACATTCATACCACAATACATGGAGAGTATATTCCGTCATACTACAATAGAGAGTATACTTCATCATACCACAATACATGGAGAGTATATTCCGTCATACCACAATACATGGAGAGTATATTCCGTCATACCACAATACATGGAGAGTATATTCCGTCATACCACAATACATGGAGAGTATATTCCGTCATACCACAATATAGAGTATACTTCATCATACCACAATACATGGAGAGCATATTCCGTCATACCACAATACATGGAGAGTATATTCCGTCATACCACGATAGAGAGTATACTTCATCATACCACAATACATGGAGAGCATATTCCCTCATACCACAACACATGGAGAGTATATTCCCTCATACCACAATACATGGAGAGTATATTGCCTCATACCACAATAGAGAGTATACTTCATCATACCACAATACATGGAGAGTATATTTCGAGCATATACCGTATTCTTTTCAAGACTGATGGACGAATTATATAGACTCCATCCTGAGGGACTGATTACTTCAAACACCATTCTTCACCATTCTTCTTCGTATAGGACTGATGAAGCCACTGCGTGGCGAATCCTTTCCTCACTAAAGATACCCAAGTGTTGCACCTGTGTAATTTATAAGCCTTAATTGTTTTAATTTTCATTTCTTGTTGATTCACACGTACCCACACCAATGGTTAAGACTTACTACCTCTCTGACGAACTTTTATCTCTGAGACTGACTCAAGGCAGAGATTATCATTATTATATTTGTGTTACTTCCTGTGTATCACACAACTACTGCCACAAGAATGAGTTTATTCTTAATTACTCCCCAGGAGTAAAAGAAGTCTTTCTTGGTTTAACCCAGGATAACCCGGGAGGGGTTATTATCCCAGGATAACCCCAGAAAATTTTTAACCCAGGATAACCCCACAAAATTATTAACCCAGGATAACCCCAAAAGGTTAATAACCCAGGATAACCCCAGAAGATGATTAACCCAGGATAATCCCAAAGGGTTAATAACCCAGGATAACCCCAAAAGGGAAATAACCCAGGATAACCCCAAAATATTATTAACCCAGGATAACCCCAGGTTAACCCAGGATAATCCCAAAAGATTAATAACCCAGGATAACCCCAAAGGTTAATAACCCAGGATAACCCCAAAGGTTAATAACCCAGGATAACCCCAAAAGGTTAATAACCCAGGATAACCCCAAAGGTTAATAACCCAGGATAACCCCAAAGGTTAATAACCCAGGATAACCCCAGAAGGTTAATAACCCAGGATAACCCCAAAGGTTAATAACCCAGGATAACCCCAAAGGTTAATAACCAGGATAACCCCAGAAGGTTATTAAGCCAGGATAGATGAGTAACACACATGATCAACAATTGCTTCTAGTAGTGGCACCAGCCTCCCGTGACCTCACCTTGCATGCTCACGCCTCACCTCTCGCAGTATAGAAGACTCCAAGAACAAGCCTCAGTGCCACATTACTCAAGAATATGGAGTTGAACACCTCTCCAGGCTGTGGGACTGACCACCTCAGAACTACTTGTTAAAGGTTGATGGACTGATAACATCACTGCCTCTTCACTGCTTCTGCTGACTCCTCTGTCTTCACCTGAAGAAGAATTAGACATGTGCAACATCTGGGTGTCTTTATTTGTAGACGTTTCGCCCTCCAGTGGCTTTATCAACACAATTCAATGACATAATTGGAAGGAAGTTTTTAGGGGTCAATACCCCCGTCCCAGACCAGGCCTCCTGGCTGATCAAAACCTGGTCAACCAGGCTGTTACTGCTGACCACACGCAGTCTCACGTACAAGCCACAGCCCGGCTGATCAGGAACTGACTTGAGGTACTGGAAAAAAAATATTCATTCTTCATCATCCACTCGGCCAGGGAGAGGAGAGGAGAGGAAGTATTAGGCACACAGGTGTAGACTATTGGCTTGTACACCTTGCCGAAACACGATAACCAATTAAGAATGAGCAAAAAGGCAGTAGAGATAAGCAATGACTATTTCCTTCATCAAAACAAGCTGGTATTTACAATATATAGTATTTACGGTATTTACAGCTATGTACAATGAACCGAAAATGCAAGCACAAGAACAGTAGCGATCGGCAGTGAAGACAAGTCTGCCTAAGCTGCTTCACGAGCGTCCCACGTCGCTTCACAGCTTTGGGAAGCTTCCTTATGATTGGTTGGTTGAGCCAAGGTACTGATATAACTACTTGTTCGGTTTCCTCTTGAAGGCTTCTGCACTTGTTCCAGCAGTGTTTCTGATATCTTCTGGTAAGATGTTGAATAGTCTGGGACCCAGAATGTTGATATAATGTTCCCTTATTGTCCCCACCGCGCCCCTGCTCCTCGCTGGGTTTATTTTACACTTCCTCCCATATCTCTCACTCCAGGAGGTTGAGGATAATAAGAATGTAGGCCAGGTGTTGTCTGAGAGATAACACACACCTGGCAGTCTCGTCAGCAGAGGTACCATACTGTTGCACATGTATCGTACTTACCTATTTGTCGGCAGATATTGTGTACCATTAGTACAAAAATGCTCAAGTCCTGCGCTGGGAAAGCATCTACCATTCTCCTGCTTCACTTCAGGTGAATAACGGGAACACTGCAAACTGACAAGCATCTGCGACCTGTGTCTGTAGCCTCCCCCTCCCTGTGAGAGGCAGTGTGTGCGAGGATAAAGAGACTTAGTATAAACGAGCTCTGTAAGAGCTATTTATCTAATGTAATCCTTGGGAAAACTTCTCCAGAGAGTCGTTCAATGGCCAAGTTTAATGTCCTCTTCGTCCTTAGAAGCTTTTCATGGATAATGTCTTTTTTTCCCTCGCGTTTGGAGACAAGAGCGAGCCTTTGTGTTCAGCTGCAGCAGATCATTTATTAAATATGTATAAAAATTACCTCGAAAAAGCCTAAAAACGAGGCGGCAGTGTTAGGGCACGTCAGATGCCGCCAGCTGCTCTCTATAATATGTAAACAATGGCTTGAGTTTTTGCACTGGAGATGAATTTATACTGCGTGGTGGAGGAGTACCTAGCCGGGGATCCCGAGACAGCCTCAGTGTTTTGTCTCCGTAAACTATTTGTATCCATCTTGAATCTTCAGGTTGATGCTGCGGAGCTGAAGGCACGGACAAAGCAATTGTTTATACTGGGAAAAAAAATGTCGTTTGCGAAAAAAAAAATGATCAAAGTCTTTAGTAATCATGACTTGACTCTGTATCGTCCATTGTATATATGAAGCTCTGCGTATTCCTTGTGAATTACGTCTCAGGCAACAATGCAACGTTGTTCAACTGCATCTTTGTTGATTTGTGTTTTTTTTTTTGTAATTCATTCTTCCAGTGTATATTGTGCACATAATTTTTATTGTGTGACTAAATTTTGCCTTCGGAAAACTTCATTCCTAAATTTCTAGAACTATACAAGCAGCTGCTAGTTTAGAACAAGTGTTTTTATTTATGGAAGAGTCACTCAAAAAGGAACGTGGTTGCCCACTCATCATGACAGACAACCCGTCCTTTACCGTAAATAATGATCGTGTGTTTTCCAACTATTTAAAGCCACGACGATATCATATACTAACCCTTCCTATAACCCTCCCCCCGTTGTCATATTTCGTTCATGGCAATTAAATATACACAAATATACCTTCATTAAGGCTACGGTGACCAAACTTAAGTTAACCTAGAATAATTAAGATTTAATTCTAATCACGGCTAAGATCATGCAGAAATTAACATCCTACAATAAGCTGAATTATGGAGAACATAATTCAACATAATACAGGACCTGCACTCACTGTTTGTCTCCCCAACTTAACTTAATATTTGTAAATCAGTTGAGATTTTATAACAGGTCTCTAAGGCTGTAGAATAAATCCTAAGGTAATATTTTTAAAAGTATATTCAATGAACCATTGCCTTCGCAGGAGACATTCGAACTGGTGACGACGGGACTTGCGTGTCGACAGGACAACCACTCAGCCAAATGAAAACAGCATTAGGAGAGTCAAATTGGGTAAAACTCTTAGCAAAACTACACTTTATTGGGCAATGTTTCGCTCAAGTGTATGGTTCATAAAGTCCTGCCTGAGTATATATACGCCCAGGCAGGTAAGCCAGAGGAACTCACCGAAATAGCAATAATACGACTATAAACAACTGAAGGACCATTGGTACTAGCACTGGTCGCTTAGTTTTTAAGACACTCTTGCCAGGGGATCCAGTCTCCTCGCTCCCTAAGGCCAGTGATCACTGCTACCATGACCCACATCAGTGACTTACACTACTGTGTTCAGTACAGGTGACCAGTGGTCACTGCTACTGTGACCCCACCTTAGTTACACTACTGTGTTTAATACAGGTGATCACTGCTACTGTGACCCCACCTTAGTTACACTACTGTGTTCAGTACAGGTGACCAGTGATCACTGCTACTGTGACCCCACCTTAGTTACACTACTGTGTTCAGTACAGGTGACCCGGATCACTGCTGCTATCAATGACCAGTGACATGGAACGAATTATGGATACGGAGAGTGAAATGTGAAATATTTATGATGAATAATTCTACTTGTTTGTGATCACGATTTCAATAAAATAACAAAACTGTGAAGCCAGTGACAGGTTTAGTGCTTCGTAAACCTTAATAAATACGATTCGCAGTGACACTCAGATTACTAAGACCTGAGTGGTCGCTGCTGAGGGAAACCACCGTAGAGGCATTCAGGCCAGCAAGTGACATTCAGACCACCAGTGACATTCAGACCACCAGTGACATTCAGACCACCAGTGACATTCAGACCACCAAGTCTAGCACGGGTAAGCCAGTAATTCTCCTTGCTATTTAGTTATTATATTTAAATAATAACTAGCGTGTACAGTGTGTGTGTGTGTGTTCTCATCTATATATGATTGCAGGAGTCGATTCATACCTCCTGGCCCCGCCTGTTCACTTGTCGCTACTAGGTTCACTCTCTCCAGGCTCCAAGAGCCTGGTCACAGACAAGGCCTCCGTGTGTGTGCGTTCCTTTAATCTACCTTCAACAAGTGTCTTAACTAGAGCGTAGGACGGTAGTACTGTTACTTCTCTGTAATAAATAACACGAAGTCTCTATTATCGATGAACAGATGTTAACTTGTAAACAGTTAACAGCAGGTGTGCCACATTCCCAGTGTTGCTTTGTAGTTTGTGTCTGTACAGTAATGGTGGTAATTCCCTGCAACAAGTGTAATACTGACCCATGGAATCGTAATGACATGATTTCATGGCCTAGTGGCTAACGCGACGGTCTGAAGTTTTGAGACTGATCGCGGGTTCTAACCCCACCCGTGGTATGGTTTGGTTTTTTAAGTGTAATACTGTCTCCTTAAGGCGTAATATTGCGAGTCTCTTACGAATAAATCATACACACAATTTTTTTGCTCGTTATTTATTTTGTAGATTTGCTTCTTGGTAAAGATGGTATCGTTCAACAAAGAAATGGTAATTTATTTATTGAGAGGTATTGATGTAGCGACCATCCTCCCCGCCACACACTCCAGCACTCACCTCCTTCGTTGTTCCATTAACAGTGACCTAAACTGAGCTTAATAAGCACACACACACACACACACACACACACACACACACACACCTGCAGCTTCAGCTCTGGTCCAACCAGTGACTGCTGAAGGTAGGTCTATATAAATGTAAGGTCATGTGGATTAGCGAGGGAAGCGTGTGACCTGAGACAGATTACAGAGCAGGAGACCAAAAGCTACGAATGAACTGAACCAAACTCTGTAAACAAAAGAACCAGAGGAGACATGATTACGACTTACAAAATTATAAACAGAATTGACAGGCCAGACAGGGATTGGGTATTAGAATTAAATGAAACCAGAGACAAGGGAAACACGGGTGGAAGCTGAAGGCATAAGCTATGGAGATGTTAGGAAGTACTTCTTTGGTATGGGAGATGGTTATAAAAATGAAATGTCTTAATGAGAAAATAATGAAAACACATTAAATAAAAATCTACAGCACAAGAATATATGATAAATTAGACATATGTGCAACTCTTGGGTATCTTTATTTTGGAGAAAAGTTTCGCCACACAGTGGCTTCATCAGTCCAATACAAATATGAATAATGAGGATCAGGAGGAGTTTGAGGTAATCAGTCCCTCAGCCTTGAGTCGATATAATCAGTCCAGCAACATCTTAGGATCTTGATACGGGGAATTCTACACTTGCTTAACCTATAGTCATGACCTACTTCCACCTGTGAATTTGTCCAAAGTGACACCGCCTACTACTGTTTCACCTCACTTGTCTGCAGTATACGTGTCAGCCACTTCTTCGCGTGTATGATGCATTCTGAGGGACTGATTACCTTAAACTCCCTCCGATCTATGCTAAGAGACACAGAGAGGGAGAGGGAGAGGGAGAGGGAGAGGGAGAGGGAGAGGGAGAGAGAGAGTTACAGGAAAGAAAACAGTCGTAAAACAAGTCATCTCCTTGGGGAGGTAAAGCCAGCAGAAGTTGGACCGGTGCAAACTTTCCTGCCCCAACTTAAAATAGTGTCGGGTGCAGGTGCCACAACAATGCAGATATCTTAAAATTGTAAGTAATAAGTGGGAGTTGTGGGATGTCCTGATGCATCTGAGAGTGCAGGAACAAGCCAAAAGAAGATGTCCCGCTTGCATAGACGAGATGTAGAGATGTACTCAGGGGTTACAGATGAGGAGGTTTTTGACGAGGGGGCTGCAGATGAGGTTTCAGATGAGGGGGTTTCTGATGGAGGAGTTTCAATGAGAAGGTTTCAGATGAAAGGGTTTCAGATGCGAAGATTTCAGATGCAAAGGCTTCAGGTGCAAAAGCTTCAGATGCAGTGAGTGACACACCTCACTCTCCACCTACCTATACTGTCTTTTTTAACCTCTGTATGTTAGAAGTGATCAAGGTTCCAGGACCGAAAAGTTTACTAATAAATATGTCCTAGTGTTTGCTCACGTGTCTTTCGAAACCAATTTGTGGATATCAGTTATTCTGTCTGATGTGTAATAACCCATAAGTTAAATCTGAGTGGGAACACATTTTCAGTTATACTGAAATTGTTAAAAGCCTGGAATATCTGGAATCAGATCAGTTACTGGACAATGCCTCTTTTCTGATCGTCTTCAAACTTTCACCCTTACTGGGCTTTAATATAAAGAAATTTTGACTCTCACTTTGAGCTGTGTAAATTTCATTTTGCCACTTTTATTAATATTGGAGGCAGAATATTGGAGAATATTGGAATATTGGAGTATTGGAGGGAGTCAGGTTTGATTCAAGAAAGGAGAGGGGTGACTCTAATTCATTTAATCAAGGCACTTTGTGTCCATAGAGAAGCAGTCAACAGTACCACTTGTAAGCAATACGACTCAAACTTACGATAATGACTTCTGGGAGTTTTTTAAGCTATGGTAGTTTAGTGATTGCCCCTTTGTATCCTAGAAAAAAAAACACGAATGCCCACACAATGGGCTTTATCAAGTCACAAGTACATCTACTTGGATCAATAGTACTTCATTTGTGTTTGTTTTTCCATAGTGTCGATGTTTTATACCATTTATCTCCCTTTTGTAAATTGTTTTATCTTTCATGATGTGTATATACTGAGAGCAGCAATGTATATATACTCGTGGAGGGATGTATATCGCAGTATATATGCACGTCGAATTTGCTTTAATTTCCATATCGGGTATTAAAATACTCTTCCCTGGTGGTGTAAAAGGCGACATAGAGCCTTTTAGTGATTCTCATGTGGTCGATAGGCTTTAAACCTAATGAGCGTACACCCGTGAGGCAGGAGTAAACACGAGCAAGTGGCTAACATTACCAATAGCTGAGGTAATGTTAGCTAATCTGTTGGTGTTGGGAACAAATGTTCTGCCTCTGTTTGTTGTACATTGTTCTTGTTCCATGTTAGTCCCTTCTGTCACTAGAAGGAATTCGACAGTTAGCTGGAAACTTATAAGTTAGATGGTGTTGAAACTCTTACTGGGTACGTCTCTTTTTTTATTTTATTTTTCATTGGTTGTTCAATTTTATTTTTTCTTCCTCCAAGATGTTCATTCATAACAAGAGAATGCCTCATCAGATTGGCTTCAAATTTTCAATATTGAAGTAATGTAACTAGGGGAATGCAGCTACTGGAATGATAGTGTCCTCTGGTCAGTTTGGTATAGACCATTTCCCACTTTGATTTCCGTACAGTAATGCGAGAATGCCTCCTCTCATCGGCTTCAAACATTAAAGAAGGTTGTGATTCTTATTGGTGTAGGTGCCAATTATATTTTCAAAATACTGTTCGGTATTTCCTTCGTGAAAGTAATTGTCAGACACAGCAACATCATGGAATCTTGGTTCAGAGGACGTCTCCACAGCCATCTTAACTACTGACAAGAACAGTAGTTAAGTATGACCTAATTGCACTGGGAAATCCCGCCTACCATTGACAATGTATTCGTCTGCTACCCGTCCCTCACCTGACGCCAGTATATAAGCGCCAATCTTCATGCCTTTGCTTCAGACACCACCATTAAACGACCTTACACTGATGTTAATCTCTTCCGAGCATTGTACGAACTTGCCCCTCCCCCACGATATACCTAAAATATGCTTTTCTCTTTTCCACTTAGACCTTATCTCTCGAACTTTCCTGCCAAACATCTATTGTACTATTCTTAAATCTATTGTTTCTTACTCGCCCCTACCTGCCATCCCATGAGAGTCGTCCTTGTGCCGTTTCTCTCTAGAAGCAATTTGTTGATGTCCTTTGCGCCACCGAACTCCTGCCTTTGCCCGATTTGCGCGACCAGTCTTGCAGCAGATAGCATGAGAGATGTCAATGATATTGAATATTAAGCTTCACAATGACTAGCGGTTGGGTTTAGTCCTGACTCTATTTCTTACTCTAAAATATTTCCTCTCACTCACCTATTCTTCGCCTATCCCCACTTCCCCCTCGCCCCATGTACTTACCTGTGAGTCCTTAGTTAGTTTTTTTCTTTGCTTCAGACTCTTCAAGACTACAATGCTCTTCATCAACTCCACGGCCGAGGGACTGATTACCTCATATTTTGTATATATTTTGTATATATTAAAGCCACTTGATGGCGAAACGTCTATAATAAATATATTCAATGTTGCATGTGTGTCTGCTTCTTCATCCACTTGTGTATGTCTTTTCTGAATGACTTCAGCCGTTAATGGCTGATTCATCTTATGAAAATAATGATACCTTATGGATTTAATTTGTATGGGTGCAGATTTGTCCCCTTACTAACATAGTTAATAAATTCTCAATTGTAGGATTCTTGGTGATAGCTGGAGAATGCATCTTCTGACTGGCTTCAAACTTCTAACGCGGGTGTGTTTTTACCCAAAAGGAAGCATTTGCATGCGATTTTCTTTTTGAGAAAGTTTTGATTTGCCATTTTTATTAAATAAAATTGTTGCGGTTGCATAGAGAAAAGTTAACATTAATGTTTGTATGAGACAATTTTCGAATTTTAGTGAAGAAATTGCGAAAATTTAAACATTGATTTTAATGCAATGATTTGTGAATACTTCATACAATAAGCTTCAGATTTTCAATGCTGATAACTTCAAATTTAGGTTACATAAACACATTTATTGCCGTCGTGGTATGTTGTGACTGGTTAATATTCATTGATAGAAGACAATCAAACCTAACCTGAAACACGTAAATCAAGAAATTATATACAAACAGTGAGAAATCCATATAGATTTTAAGAGGGTTGATTGGCTGGTTTATATTTATCAGTTAGACGTCCAGCTGTCATCTCTTGTACACTGAAAATATACTTCGATTCAAGATATTGGACACGTGAGGTTAGTAATGTATGCACATGTTGCAGTGGCCGCTATTTCACAGTCTCACGGAATCCCGAACCCCAGCTGCCGTTCTGTTAGCACGATGGCTGCATCGCTACTCACTGCTCTCACTGCTGTCCTCCCAAGAAGGTCGTGTAGAGAGTTACCAACAGTGATGGGCCTTATTCCTCTATTTTCCTTAACGTACAGAGGGATACACACACAAAAAAGAGACCCAATAACGTCGGGGACACCACCAGCGAGATGGATATTAGAAAATCTTGTGAGCTCAGACACGAAACTCTCTGCAGCATAACGACTGCTGAGTTCAGCTTTTGTTTGATCTGTTGTGATCTTAAACTCATGAAGGCATCCTCAGAGCAAGAAGGACATGGCACTTCACACACGTCTGGTTCTTAGACTGTTAATGGTTCTCTTCTGGTGGCATTACATTAAGGTCGTTGTCGTTGTTTATGGGTGGGTTTTGCCTTATAGAGCATCAGCTATGTTGAAATCACTGAAGAACAATTTAATTATCGCTGGTAATTAGGCTGATTGCTCCTGCAGTTCTCCCCTTTCTGATTTATGCTTTCATTTAGGATATATATAGCGGGAGTTTTTCACATCGTCTCTGCAAGATGCTGCTAAGGATTTGTCCTCCCCGGTGGTATAACCGTCTGTTAATGTCAAACGGGAGAAGTCTGTGCCATGCGCCGGTGGATGCTGGAACCTCAAGGATTTTTTTTACAAAGGCAAACTAGTTAAGGAGAAGCTTTAGTGAGGTCTGCTTTATAGATGTGTAGCAGAATCCTGACAAATTTTAGATTGTTTACTTCTTTGATATTATCGTAGTGGAGCCTGAAGGTACGTTATATATATATATATATATATATATATATATATATATATATATATATATATATATATATATATATATATATATATATCTAAGATTTGCTATATATATTATATATAATTCATGACTATAAGTAGAGATCTGCTTTTCCAGCTGCGTTTTTACATGATCTGAAGGGCAGCAGCTGGAGGGGAAATGCATAATTCAGTATTCATCTTGCGTCCCTGAATTAAATTTTGCTATCCTGAGATCATATTTTCTTTTCAGCTAGCCAGCAGGGTAGGCTAGCGTCGTAGCCAATGCTGTGTAGCCTGGCTAGTCAAGTGTGGCCAACTAAACTATGAGTATCGATGTGATGGTTTGGTAGGTTATTATTATTACTATTATTGTTATTATTATTATGTGGGAGTGACATATCGCACTCGTCACTCTGTGACAAAAGCAGCAAAGAGTGGTTTACCTGGAGAGGGTTTCGGGGGTCAACGCCCCCGCGGCCCGGTCTGAGACCAGGCCTAGCCCTACTTTCTTATTCTATTTCTGTCTATCCACAACCTTCCTTACCCATCACTTCTTTTCTACCCACAACTTTTCTTAGATTAGAGCCAAGGAAGGGAAGGGTAGTTCCATTTCTTTGGATCAAGAGCCCGTCACTAGCATCAAGGCACCCCACACTGTCAGGTTTAAAGCCTATAGACTGCTGTATACATTAACATCACCAATTTATTTATTGCTTTAATAGGGATTAAAAAATAATTTCTGTGTATATACACTAGGATAACACCTCTGTATATACTCTAAGATATAAGCGTTGCGGACTATATACACTGAGATAAACATCTCTCGGTGTATATACACTGAGATGCACACCTCTTAGTGTGTATCCACTCAATGGAAGGTACAATTTCTTCAGGGGGATGGGTTCACTGTATAGCATATATCCTCGCACGAGAGGTGCCTCGATTCCGGTGAAGGACTCCTGATCCAAGGATTTGAACCTATCCTTCTCTTCATTAGATCCCATTCCTCTGGCACTATATGACCCTTAAGGGTTTGAGAACTTCCTAACGGTTATAATGCCAATAAATATAAATATATATCACATCTGTACTAGAAGTCACAGAACGGGTGGGAATCGAACCCGTGGCATGCGAGTCGTGAAACTCAGGAGCCAGTGTGGTACCAAGGGTTGCAGTCCCACCCGTCTTATGATTTGTGATAGTGGATTTACGGTGTCGTAAGACATTTCCGCTGCATTATGTAGCCTCCTCAGTTACAGTCATCTGGAGATTCTGGACAGACTGTCATCATTGTGGCTTGGAGTGACCTGACCTCCATTGGCTTGGGTTTACTGATGCTGGTTTAGGACTCTTGATCCATGGTAAAGCGGTAACCCCTCCACTTCCTCGGGTTTAATGTGATTACCTCCAGGTCGCCGTATGACTTTCCCCTTCCCCTGCGAGCTTAGTGCTTACCCCTGAATATAATAATTAAGTGTAATTTATCCTGTTGAGGCTCGATCCCATATACAGACAGACTGAAATTTGGAACTGATTCAATTAGGTTAGAGTCCACAATTCGTCGCTGCTTTTATTTATCAAATTACAACACTAATTTTGCAATTATCAAAATGTATTTTGTGACCATAATCAAGTGTGTGATATTACTCTTATCATTGTCTGAAGCAAGACTCTGTCAGGTTAAGTTTCACAGCTCTAAACTTGACTCATCAGTAACTCAGTCTTCATTTAGGTACAGATACACATAAATTATCATATATTAGTAAGATATATGTAAATTACATAGGATACCTGGGATAGCTAGGATAGCCCAGAAAATCAGACAGTGACTTATTTCCAACTGGGGTCCTTCACTCGTCTAAACTCAGTCTTCATATTTGCATTTTCTCGGCAGTACACCATTATACACAGCGGAAGGTCTCGGTCAGATGACCAAAAGCTCCAGCTGTGGGTCATCATATGACTAAGACCCGCGTCAGGAAACACTTGTCCTGTTTCCTGACATTGTACCTACCTACCATTACACAACATTCTGTATTTCACACTGAAATATCCAGCCGCTCAGAGTCGTCACCTCTAAGCATCTAACATTAACACTAAAATGTGAGTGTGACGGCACTGCCATAGCGTATCGTAAACTAGAAGTCTGTCTCTCTGTCCAAGAGACTGTGAGGAGAGAGTCTCTCTCTCTCTCTCTCTCTCTCTCTCTCTCTCTCTCTCTCTCTCCTCTCTCTCTCTCTCTCTCTCTCACCATTATCCTTCCCAATGCCAACATTGCCGGCAGAACAATGCGCAATACACTCGTTCAAAATATAATATTGGGAAGACATTAAACCTCTATTGCTCGTGTTGGATAAATATGGAGAAGTAAATTTCATTGGTCGAGTGACATTACAGATCAGAAAGAGGTGGTGGGCTTTTGGGGGGGTTGTTGGTGGGTCAGAGGTGGTGGGTTTGCGGGAGAGAGGGGGTTCACGAGAGGGTGGGTGAGGCGGGGTGGCATTTAATGAGTATGAGGTCATTTTTTTATGTGGCAAAATTGGATACATCAGCAGTGTGCTGCTATCCTATTCTATTTGATAGTGGTGGGCAGGAGGTGGTGGGCAGGTGGTGGTGGGCAGGATGTGGTGGGTGAGGGAACTGAGGCAGGTGGTGGGTTTGAAGGATTGGGCAGGTGGGTGTGGGAAGATAATGGGTGAGATGTGGTGGGTGGGATGGGATGGGTACTGGTTTTGGGAGGGAGGGAGAGGCAGTTGATGGGTGGGAGACTGAGAGGAAGAAGGTAATGGACAGGAAGAGATGATGGAGGGGAGGTGAAGGACGGGCAGTGACGGAAGAGAAGCAGGCAAGAGACAGTAGACGGACGGGTTGAGGGACAGTGACGAGAGAGAGAGACGGATGACGGAAGGTGACAGAAGGACAGTGACGAGAGAGAGACGGATGACAGAAGGACAGTGACGAGAGAGAGACGGATGACAGAAGGACAGTGACGGTATATATACTCAGTGGCCACTTTATTAGGTACACCTGTACACCAGCTCCTTAATGCAAATATATAATCAGCCAGTTACGTAGCAGCACCTCAATGCTTAAAAGCAAGTAGACAGTATCAAGAGATTCAGTTGTTGCTGTCCAGCCCAAACATCAGAATGGGGAAGAAATGTCACCTAAGTGACTTTGGCCTTGGAATAATTGTTGGTACCAGACGAGGTGGTTTGAGTATCTCAGAAACTGCTGATCTCCTGGGATCAGCAGAACAGTCTCTGGAGTTTACAGAGAAATATGTGAAAAACACAGAACATCCACTGAGCGGCAGTTCTGTGGGCGAAAACGCCTTGTTAATTCTAGAGGTCAGAAGAGAATGGCCAGACTGGTTCAAACTGACAGGAAGGCGACAGTAACTTAAATGACCATGCCTTAAAACAGCGGTATGCGAAAAGAGTATCTGTGAAGACGTGTGCACAGTGCATTTTAAAAGCTCTCATATGCTATTTTGTCTCCCTTATCACTCTCGTTACCTCATCATTTCACCAATCGATGTTACACACCACCACCTATCACTGTTACTGTAACACACCACCACCTATCACTGTTACTGTAACACACTGATGGTAGTGTTATTTAATTAACCTATTATGGTTATCTACCACACGAAGTGATGAAGACTCGAACCTCCGTTTGCACTGTGTTTATATTTCAGAGAGGCGGTCGGGAATTCAGACATATGTTGAAATAGCGTCAGCAAGAACAGAATTTGATTTAGGGCCATGAAGAGGCAGAGATCATTTTTCACTGCAACAACAACACCGACGTTCTGACACAGGAGTCCATCTCATCCGCCTCGAATCATTCATCTCATACACCAGGAATCATCCTGCTATCAATCATTTGTAAACAACTTTCCGTGCATGAAATACCTGCAATTCTTTTGTTTTCGAGGAACCACAAACAATAGACCCAAGCATTTTTTTTTTTTTAGTTTAACTTCCCTTATTATATATTATCAGGATTATTGGGAAGCGCTAGACCAGCAGATGTTATCAGAAACTTGGGAATGGGACGTAATCATATTTGACCCGTTGAAGGATGAAGAAATAAACACAATACATGTGCAACACCTGGGTATCTTTATTTGTAGATGTTTTGCCCTCCAGTGGCTTTATTAATACAAGTACGTAATGTAAAGAATGCCTGGCCACGGACCAGGCCGCCGGAGCGTTGACCCCCGAAACCTCCCCTCCAGGTATATACAACAGACGAGGTAATCAGTCCGTCAGTCTTGGAGTTGGTGAAGAGCACCGTAGTGTTCAAGACTACGGTGCAATTACTGAAAAAAAAGACAAAATGCAAACGATAGGACGTTTCATTGGAAACGTTTTGCTCCTGGGGTCTTTGGTCACTCCCTATATGATCAACGTTCCATAACTGAAATATTTCCAGTGTAATGTCCCAGTGTTCGTATTTTGCGTCTTTTTCAAACGATCTGTTGATATCACATCATTTTTACCAGAGGCCACCACTACCAGCTCTACCAGTAGAAGCTCAGCCAACAAGAAACCCACAAGTTATGCTGAAACTGATACATGAGTTTGTCATCCCATGTGAAGGAAGATATAAAATATATGTGGGTGAAACAGCTAGGGACATATACACCGGTATCAGTGAGCATAATGGGGGGAAATACACATGTGCAACACTTGGGTATCTTTACTGGTAGACGTTTCGCCAGACTAGTGGCTATTTTCAAAGCGCTATAGATATAGAATAACGAAGACAGTCTTGGCTATATTTTCTCTGTAGTGAACTTAAACGTATTCAGATAAAAATATCCAGGAGTTATGTATGTGCCTGATTCTTCACCTTGTTGGCACTGTAAGCCTTCATTGTAAGGCTACAATGAGCATACATAAGCCTGCCGAAATGCTCTGCATAACTATGGACTTTCTGCGTGCATAGCTGAATGTCATCCATCTCTGTTCAAACATTGTATTATGTTGAAATAAAAAATTATATTATCCTGATAATGTTACTAATGCTTGCTAAACTTATCGTCAAGTAAAAACGGATTAACATAAATGTTGTAGCTATTTAAGAGCTCATTTGTACAGGACATTGGCAGCTTCAATATCTCCCGAGTTTTAGCGTAGTTGGTTTTAGACATTTAGGACGTAGCTCAGGTGACGTTATTAAATGTTTTGTGCATCCAGTCTACACCACAACTGACCTCCACGCTACTATGTATATATTTTCCTGTTTTTCTGTTTCTGTATTAGACAGATAAATCCCCAGGTGGGCGAAACGTTCCCGTGATAAGGTTACCTAACGTTTCCCAAGTGTCTTTTATACTTCGTAAGCACATTTAGGTAGCGTGTCTGTCGTGATTAGCTGAGGATCGAGTCTCCGATATGCCCTTGGCTGAATGACTCACTGGTTTACCTCTTTATAAGACAATATAATACTGCCCACAACACTTGACTAACACTCTGCATCTAGTCTTATAAGTCAGCAAGCAAGGGCAGCAGGTGTAAGAATGATAGCAGCCTCCTATTAACTGGTCACGAACGCTCCGATGACAGTCCATCGGAATCTGTATTGGTCTTAATGCTTTATAAGTTACTTTAAGGTACATTACGATACAAAGATATGATGGTCAGGAAGAAGACCTTGTGTTAACTTGGTGTAGACGCAGATAAGAACTTTCCAGTGGGTTTGTATCTTCCTCATGAGCCTGTGATTCTTTTGTGACGATGGGGGCCACACTCTGAAAACTCCTCACGAGACTTGCGTGAAGATAATGATTCCCCAAGTCCCTTCAGGGTAAACTTGGAGAAGGAAAGGATAAGAGGTAGTGTGTTGTGTTATCTCAGTAGCTTCTGGTGCGTCAAAGCATTTAGAATGGAAACCACATGTTCATGTTGTTATTTTCGTAGGGAAGCGTTAAACCTCAGGCATGTTCAACTATTTACAACGACTGTTGTGGCGCAGGTGGAAGCAGATTGTACAGCTGTGTTGACAAATAAAGAAGCTGGCATCACCTGCATGAACACTCTTGTATTCGCTTTCTTGCAGCTTCTCACTGAGCATAATAGTGAACCTCTGTTTGTATTGTTAGCAAAGAAGAGTTCGTTTTCTTATTTTAAATGGCATCGCCTCCACAAAGTTCACTTGGAGACCGATAGTACCTCTAGTCAGGCGATGATGTCTTATAGTCTTCGTGGATAAACCGGTTTTATATCTATTTAAAAAAATGAGATATTTAAACATTCTAGTAACATGGTTAACACACATCTTGCAAACAGGATCAAACATGTTAGGTAAATGGACACAGATGCAACTAATGTGACATTTTACTGTGGCAACGTTTCGCTCTCCAGGAGCTTTGTCGTTGTAACAGTGAGCCACCATCAAGGACGTACTTTATTGCTTCCTCTACCTCCTGCCCAAATTGCATCAGCAAGTGGCCTCTCCCATGACTCAAATGAAGCTGGAGTGTGGCTGAAGCCTCGGTGATTTCAGTGACTGTTGTTACCAATTAATTTATCAGCTATAACACCAGTGACGATGTTACACAGATTCACAGCTTTACAAAATCGATTTTTTTCTCTTCTCCAGAAAAGACTCGAGGAGACAAGTTGTATTCTTGTTGTCTCTTGCCTGTCTTCCTTTTATTATTATATCTTTCTGTTGCTCGCTTGTCGGCTGCTCTGTATCCATTACCTCGTACATGACAACATTAAAAGCAGCACATGCTGGCATAGACAGGAGTCATTGTGTACATTTGGGATCCGAAATTCCCCGACCGTGTGTTAGTCCTCCTGTCGCTTTCATGGGTCTCATTAGCAGTGGTTTACGCACTGGCCTGGAGTTTCAAGACTAACATGCCGTGAGTTCGATCCCCATCTGTACCGTGGCTTGTTTGCGGTCGTGTTATTACGATTTCGTGAATCATTAGCACTTGTTTGATAACTAAATTTGATGATAATCCGGCTCAGTAATATGATGTCTTGCCCACCCAGGAAGAAAGCAATTTGTTGTAGGCAGATTTGCAAAGATTTTGCACATAAATTGTGACCAGCGGCAGCATTTCTTGAAACCCCTATAGATGACCTTCCCAGTTTCCAAAATTTTGCCGCGGATAAAAACTTAAGAATATACTTTTCCTAAGTTTAAATGTTACTCTGACAAAAGCTCTTATTCATCAAACGATTCTCACTGTACAAAACTTCGCAATATATCCCGGAAATCAACAGGAATGGAGCGATAATGTGGTAATAATTGTAGAATTACCGACAATATGTTAGGTGAATGGACACAGATGCAACTAATGTGACACTTTATTGTGGCAACGTTTCGCTCTCCAGCTTGACAAAGAGAGCGAAACGTTGCCACAATAAAATGTCACATTAGTTTAATCTATGTCCATTTACCTAACAGCAATAACGTTGCAAAAATTAACGTGGCTAAAAAAAAATTAATTAATAAAAAAGTTCGAATTTTTTTTTTCATTTAAGAATCAAAAATGGAAATGTTCCGCTTCCATTTTCATCTCCATATTTGACACATTGTCGAGTGTAGTGTCTCGTATTATAAGTTACACCAGACATTGTCGAGTGTAGTGTCTCGTAGTATAAGTTACACCAGACATTGTCGAGTGTAGTGTCTCGTAGTATAAGTTACACCAGACATTTTTTTTTTTTTTACAATTTGTTCTATGGTAAACTACGGACTGACTGGACAAGTTTCTTATATTCGTATTCGATATAACTTGTTTACTTCTAAATTAACATTTATGCCTTATTGGCCCTGTATGACCCATTCTGGCTTAATTGTCTCTTGTGTATTTACTATTGATAATAATTTAGACCACAATAATGCCCTTCATTAAAAACATTGTTTTTTTAAACCGAAATCACTTTTTTTCATCTTAATTTATGAAAGTTTTGAGTACTTGATTATTCATGGATCTTCCAACTTCACACAAATATATATTTTTTTTCTAATCAGTAAGGTAAGATTCTCGTCTCCTTCTAAGCTGCAATCTCATTTGTGCTCACCCCATCATCTGCAAGTAATGAATGTGCCATTAAGCAACGATCTATCGGCCACCTTCAGAGGTATACAATCTTTGGCCTCGTTGTGGGTCATTCAGGTGCAGATCTCCTCTCCTCCCCAGCACACTACTCCGTCTCAGCTCTCAACAACACCATTGTAATGCAAATGTGTTAGAAACTCCAGTCCTGCTGGAAGTCATATCCTCGGTGAGGTGGCAGTGCTAAAGAAATCCTGGAAATATTACAGTGGTAAGGTAAAATCTGTCCCTGAAATGAGTCGTATCACAATATCTTAATTAAAAACAAAAATCAACGAAGTGGATGTGGGAAGCAATGAGTCTATGGTCAGTGTCCTAAATCAAAGAGCTTCTCAGTCCTCAAGTTGCAGAGAAAAATAATTTATGCTTTAAAATATTAAACATTACTGGAAACACATCAGCTATATTTTAAGTTGAAATCTAACCTGTAAACATAAAAAAATAGCTATTTTGGACTTAAAAATATAGTGTTCCATAAAATTATGCCCTTAAACGATTATATTTTTTTTGTATTCGATGGTTTCTAAAACGTATAAAAATGTATAGATTTAGAAATTCCTTAAAATTCCATCATGTCGATCACCATGCCCAGCCCTTCTAGGGCAGGGTAGGTGCCAAGGCTGGAGCTTGCTACCATCTGCGGCTCGCAAGCCTGCCCTTCCCGTCAGCCTCCTTGGGGCGGAGAAGGTGGCAGACCAGAGGGGCCTGGCAACTATCTACCTACCTGCCTCGTGCTTGTGGGCGAATATGGCTAGGCCTGGGACCAGTTGGTCCCACCGCTGAGGGGTACCCCCTCCCATGGGAGACTTAGGTCTCTGCTACTCAGACGCCAGGGAACCGAAGCCGGGTCGCCATCTGGTAAAGACCCGGGCCTGAAGAATTCCCGGTGAATCAACACCTCACCTTAAAATTCAACGAAATTAATTCATGAATCTAACTATATTATGTGAATAATATAGTCAGGTTCATGATTTAATGTTACGAATACCTTGAAAGCTGACACTTAGTGGTTGCTGTAAGCTGACACTTACAGTGGTAGCTGATTTTTTTTCTCCACTGTATCCATGCAATATTTTGAGAATGTCTATTTCGATCGGCTTCAAACTTTCAACTCTAATGCATCTAACCTGAAGGAAGGTTCGAATTGTAATTGGGTTGAATAGGTGCCAATTTGCCAGTTATATTTAAAAAAAAACTGGGATATTGGTTTCCTCTACGAAACCTATGAATGCCTCTTCTGATTGGATTTAAACCATCAACGTTGATGCATCATCCTACACGAAGAAAGGTTCGGATTCTTATTGGATTTTGTAAGTACTATGACATTTTTTTTTAAACCGAGTTGTTTTTCTTTTATCTTGCAGCAATTTAAGAATGTTTCTTCTGAACGGCTTCAAATTTTATTTAGTATTGATAATAATACCCACAACATGTTACGTAAAGTTATGCATCAATAACTAATAAGACATTTATTGTGGCAACATTACGCTCAGCAAGAACTTTATCAGGCTAATACAGACAATACTAAGACCCAGAGAGTACATACAATACTAAGACCCAGAGAGTACATACAATACTAAGACCCAGAGAGTACATACAATACAAAGACCCAGAGATTACATACAATACAAAGACCCAGAGATTACATACAATACAAAGACCCAGAGAGTACATACAATACAAAGACCCAGAGAGTACATACAATACAAGACAGAGAGAAACAAAGACCCAGAGAGTACATACAATACAAAGACCCAGAGAGTACATACAATACAAAGACCCAGAGAGTACATACAATACAAAGACCCAGAGAGTACATACAATACAAAGACCCAGAGAGTACATACAATACAAACACCCAGAGAGTACATACAATACAAAGACCCAGAGAGTACATACAATACAAACACCAAGAGAGTACATACAATACAAAGACCCAGAGAGTACATACAATACAAACACCAAGAGAGTACATACAATACAAAGACCCAGAGAATACATACAATACAAAGACCCAGAGAGTACATACAGAGAATATAGTAGAGTGATGGTTAGGTGAGGCGTTCTTGAAATTACCAGAAATAGTAGTAATCTTGGTGTGCGATGATGTCAAGTAATATCAGAGGCATAATTTGACTAAGAACACAAGTGCAACTAGGTAGTAGTAGTACTGCCACCAGAAAGACTACTAATACTACTACTACTACTACTACTGCATACAACGATTACCTCTGTGTCCTCTTTATTGTTGGTAACGGCTTGACAAAGCTCCTGGAGAGCGAAACGTTGCCACAATAAAATGTCACATTAGTTGTACATGTGTCCTTTTACCTAACATATTGTCGTTAATTGTACCATCATTATTTCAACACTTGTCCTGTTTCCTGACGAACCTTACCTAACCTGTCTCAGATCGCTCGACCAAGGAAACACTTCTAGTGATGTGTAATTTTCGTCTGTTCAGACTCTACTGTAAGTTTTTATTTTTATTTTTATAGGTATCTTCCAATAATTAAAATCGACACCTCCCCGAAATCGGAATAAATGCACACTCACAAGTAGCCACTGCTGTATTCAACAGTCTTTTTTTTCAGGGTGAATAAACAGCAGATTTATTTTCGTGTCTGACCTGACAGTGATGATGGCACACTTGTGTAACGATGAATATTAAACATTCAGAGGCATCCGACGTTTGGACACACCCTTTCTATGTCAGGATGAATTATTTTCTGGCACTTGTTTTAGGAGACTCGTGTAAAGCTCATTTTTCCTCACGAGACGCAGTCACTCAGTCTGCCGTTGGCCACTGCTTCTGAAAAATTTATTTCTGTCGTGTGTTCATTCCTGCATTTTTCTCCTTTTAAATAATAATATGATCTCTGCCACAAGTGTCAATAATACCTCAGTAAGATTTTTAAGCTAAGATAACTCAAGAGAATGACATGATTTTTTTTATTGCTCTTGTATTTGCATTCGTGATGAACAGAGGGATTTAAGTAGCAATGTTATGCCAAGTATAAAGTTATAAGTTAGTTATCTTTACACAGATAACCAGCACGTGATAATATACACTTGGAAAATCCTAGAGGGATTAGTACCAAACTTGCACACGAAAATCACTCCCTACGAAAGCAAAATACTATGCAGACGATGCAACATCCCCCCCAATGAAAAGCAGGGGCGCCACTAGCACGATAAGAGACAACACAATAAGTGTCAGGGACCCAAGACTGTTCAACTGCCTCCCAGTATACATAAGGGGGATTACCAATAGACCCCTGGCTGTCTTCAAGCAGGCACTGGACAGGCACCTAAAGTCAGTACCTGATCAGCCGGGCTGTGGTTCGTACGTTGGACTGCGTGCGGCCAACAGTAACAGCCTGGTTGATCAGGCCCTGATCCACCATGATGCCTGGTCACAGACCGGGCAGCGGGGGCGTTGACCCCCGGAACCCTCTCCAGGTATGCTCCAGGTATATGTAGGAGAAAGAAACTATAAGTGCGGGTTATTTGTGTATTATTCCAGTCACGGTAATGTCTGTGTTCTTTAGTTACATTTCATGCTTGAAGTGTTTCAGTGATGCTGTGAATAGATGAGAGAACGGCGTGAAAATGCTGCTGTTAATTCGTATATTATATATGGAAAGCATCATATATATTAATTTTGTGAAATTAATTTAGAAAAATTGTTACCTTCAACGAATTAATTTAGGTTTTTTTTCAATAACCAAATCTATGGTAATGACCTTCATCCTACTGTCAGTAATGTGTATCTCTCTTTGTATATACACAATGAAAGCTTATTTCAGTTCCTGTTTTTATTTTTTATATTCTTGATATTAGTGTTCAGGTGAATTGCATCCTTAATGACCCGGGTGTTGTAGAACAGGTATTAAACCAGAGAAACTAACTCGTCAATGATAACATTGCATTCATCTCGTGTTATTGCAATGAGTTTTCTTTCAACAACTGGTCCGTGCTGAAGACCCGAGGGGAAAAAGAAACAAAGGCGAGAGGTGTAAGCCTTAAAGCAAAGAGAATATAGATACTAGCGAGTGGTTGGCGTGGCTGGCAGCCCTTGAGGTGTGATATAGTATTAAAATAATGTACCTACCTAGCGTTCGTGACAGGGAGGATTTATGTTTTTGTGGATAAAAGCTCGCATGAGAACTGGTAATCGAGACAAACTTACGGCGGGCCTCACTCAGGCAACGACCGGGTAAAGGCTCTTGCTTCTTCCTCAGTCATTTGGTCCACTGGGGGCTTTTATTTTCTTCCATGCTTCCTCTGCAAGAGGGGAAATATTACATTGCAGATATCGGCAAATATTTTATGCCTAATATACCCTTGTACTCTGGTTCCCGTATGTTAAGAGGGCCCTGGAAGAAAAGGGGCCACACGTTTTCTCAAAGAAACGGTTTCAGATTCATTGAAATAATTCTGGACCCAAGGACTGCCGCTTAGTTCCGCGTATATTGTGACTTCCGAATTCTTTAATAAAATGCTAATAAGCATAAGAGGTAAGAATGATCAATCTCCTTGTAAGGTTCCTACCAAGAGCCCCTTACATATACATTATATATATATATATATATATATATATATATATATATATATATATATATATACACACACACACTCTTCGTAAAAGTACAGACAACACAGTCCAGCTACTAGCCGAGCCACAGGTCATATTAACAGACTAGTCAAGTACTTGGAGTTTACCTGGAGAGGGTTTCGGGGGTCAACGTCCCGGCGGCTCTCAGTCTAAGACCAGGCCTCGTGGTGGATCAGGGTCTGATCAACCAGTCTGTTACTGTTGGCCGCACGTAAACTGACGTACGAAATATAGCCCGGTTGGTCAGGTACTGACTTTAGGTGCCTGTCCAGTGCCTTCTTGAAGACAGCCAGGGGTCTATTGGTAATCCCCCCTTATGTATGCTGGGAGGCAGTTGAACAGTCTTGGGCCCCGGACACTTATTGTGTTGTCTCTCACTGTACTCGTGGCGCCCCTGCTTTTCATTGGAGGAATGTTGCATCTCCTGCCGAGTATTTTGCTTTCATATGGAGTGATTTTCGTGTGCAAGTTTGGTACTAATCCCTCTAGGATTTTCCAAGTGTATATTATCATGTATCTTGCTTGCGCTCCAGGAAATACTGATCAAGGGCCTTCAACAAGATTACTAGAATCTCATCAAAGATATAGCTGTATGACCTATACGGATTTCGCACTTATTTTCGAGTAATAGTATATGGGATTGCCCTCGTTATACTAGATTCACTCTGCCTCATACCTCTGATTACCAGTCAAGTAATAATTTAATTTACAACCCTATCTTTACACTCAGTAAATATTCCCCAGGCGCTTTAGACACCTACAGGTTTAGCTCTTCTTTATAAATAATAATAATATCTGTAGCAATTTTATTAAATAATAATTATTAATTAATATTATTATTATTATTATTATCATCTTGCCTTTTATAGTATGATTTCACTTTCTGTATATTTTGATGGGTATATATATTTTGATGAATGTGCACTAAGAGAAACAGCGCATTTACTGGAGGAGTGGTATATATATCTCAGTATATACACACTCAAGAGTTCACTTTAATCCCAGTAGGCCTATATTTGGGATTAATGTATTTTTGAGTAGTGGTGAACAGTTGACGTGCAGCTATATTGACCTTCCTATGTCCAGAAACTAAGCCCAATTAACCAACCAACCAGCAGGATTTTAACATAATTTTTTAGGTAATTCGTGGTGTGATTATATTAAATACAGAAATGTGCCCTACGTAAACCTTTATATGTTGGTTTGCTTTTGGGTGTGATGTCTGTACTTGGTCGTGGCTGTACCGAGTCATTGCTCTGATAGGTCGTCTTTGGTGGATGTGTTTAGGTCACCCCTCAGCTCCATAAAAATAAGACACAGAACAGAAAGTTAGTGGAGGCTTTAGTAATTTGCTTTAAACATCTTTATTTTTGTGTATTTATTTTGCATTTTATCCTTTTTCGAGACAAGTATGACGAAGGGTCACGTGGACCTGCATGAGGGCCAGGTGGTGGGAAACAGGTACCAGGTGGTCAACAAACTGGGTAAGGGAGGCTTCGGGACCGTCTATGAAGTCTATGACTTGAACACCAGCGCCACCCGGGCCTTGAAGGTGGAGAGAGAGGGCAGAGGCGCTCTGGAAGGCGAGTTCCAGGCTCTGAAGCACCTGTAGGTTGTTGAAGGTGTGCCTGCTGTGTACGAGCACTTGAGGCTTGGTAACTACAATGTCATGACGATGGACCTCAAGGGTGCCAATCTGAAGTCTGTGGCTCAGGGTGTGGGTGGATCTCTTCCCCTGGTGACGGTGAGCCTTCTGCTGGTCCAGATGCTTGGGATCTTGCATCAGGTACACGAAGCTGGTTATCTCCACAGAGACATAAAACCACAGAACTTCGTCTGTGATCCTGGTATGACTGTGCAAGATTGCCACCAGATCTCCCTGATAGACTTCGGCGTGGCCACCAAGTATCGCGATGAGAAGGACAACCACCTTCCGCTCCTTCACAACGTTAAGCCCAGGGGAACTTTTCACTATATGAGTGTCCACTGCCACAACAAGGAGCTGCAGTCGCGCAGAGATGACATGGAGTCCTTGGCTTACACTGTTATCAAACTCCTAAACGGCAGCCTGCCGTGGTCGCACGTTAGTGGGAACGATGTGAGAACACGCATCGAAGAACTTAAGAGGAACGAAACATCGGTCGTGTTCTCAGGCCTGCCGGCAGTGTATTATCACTTTTTAAAGTACACTCGCGGGCTGAAATATGACGAGGAGCCCAACTACGGCTACTGGCAGAAAGTGTTCCAGAAGGTGTCCGAGCGGCATGCGGATCAGCCAGTCCTGGCAGACAGAAACCAGAGAATCCACCTTCCGAAGAAAAACACCCGTCCTCCCTCAAACAGTACCCTTGCTCCACCTCGCTGAGGAGCCGTACACTGTGACGATAATTCTTTTATTTTCGTTGTACCACTTCACGTCTGTTTCGTCAAATACCTTGATTCCCTCCACTCGCAAATTCCCACTTTTACTGCACGTTTTATTTTATAAAGTGCTAATCTTCATGGGTGGGAAGAGGGGTTCCTCTCCGGTTCTATGGACAAATGATGTCCCAAAAGTTAGTTTGCTCTAATTGGTGGTTGGTTTGGGGTGCAACGGAGGCCCTCAGCAGGCCTGTCCCATATTCTTACTCAATCACAAGCTTGTTATTATTACCCCAATAAGGGGTATTTTAAAAATTAAACAATAGCAAATCTTCCTTCCTCTCCTTCCATTTTCCGATTTATTTATGCATCAATTTGCTTATTAAACATTTATAACTCCAAATCTTTAAGTTCGTTAATTTGAATGCAAATTTGTTTTAGAAATAAAGTTTTTCTTATTTTTGTTCCATAAATACGTTTTATTTATTATAAAAAAAATTAATCTTAATACAAAAAATATCATTTTATTAAAAGTTTATGAAGTACAAATGTTTTAATATTCTTCTATTCTATTCTAGGGGACTTGCCGGTATGGATCCCGGCCCGGGTCTCTTCCAAATTGGCGACCCGGCAGTGGCTCCCCGGGAACGGAAGTGTCGTTTAGTTTCTTTTATCTTATTTGCAACGCACCTCTAATGCAGTCTCCATAACTTTGAAACTGACTGATGACACTGTCTTTTCGTGAATATAGGAATAATATCTGTACTATCTACCCAGCGTATTTCAACAAGATCACGCTTTATTTGTTCATAATAAAATATTGTATTATTGTTTATAAAATCACAACATAATTTTCCATCAAAAGTGGCCACCGTGACGCGCACATCCAGTGGCCACCGTGGCGCACACATCCAGTGGCCACCGTGACGCGCACATCCAGTGGCCACCGTGACGCACACATCCAGTGGCCACCGTGACACGCACATCCAGTGGCCACCGTGACGCGCACATCCAGTGGCCACCGTGACGCACACATCCAGTGGCCACCGTGACGCGCACATCCAGTGGCCACCGTGACGCGCACATCCAGTGGCCACCGTGACGCCCACATCCAGTGGCCACCGTGACGCGCACATCCAGTGGCCACCGTGGCGCACACATCCAGTGGCCACCGTGACGCACACATCCAGTGGCCACCGTGACGCACACATCCAGTGGCCGCCGTGACGCACATCCAGTGGCCACCGTGACGCACACAGAGAATCCACCTTCCGAAGAAAAACACCCGTCCTCCCTCACTGTGACGATAATTCTTTTATTTTCGTTGTACCACTTCACGTCTGTTTCGTCACAGAAACAAGGGGTCACAATTGGAAGTTGAAGACTCCTATGAGTCAAAGGGATGTTAGGAAGTATTTCTTCAGTCATAGAGTTGTCAGGAAGTGGAATAGCCTAGAAAGTGACGTAGTGGAGGCAGGAACCATACATAGTTTTAAGACGAGGTTTGATAAAGCTCATGGAGCAGGGAGAGAGAAGACCTAGTAGCAATCAGTGAAGAGTGGCCAGGAGCTATAAATCGACCCCTGCAACCACAAATAGGCGAGTACATCCAGAGTGGCCACCGTGACGCACGCATCCCGAGTGGCCACTATGACCCACATCCTTGATAATTTACATATGTATTACTATGTATGATAATTGTATGTATGTGTATACCTGTACCTAAATAAACGTACTCAAAATATGACTTAAGACCCGCGTCAGGAAGCACTTGCACTGTTTCCTGACAAACCTTACCTAACCTAACCTTACTCAACACAAGGACCCCAATGGAAATAAGTCACTCTGTCTGACTATTTGGGGGGGGGGGTTATCCTAGGTAGCCTACACATATGCTGCTAGTATGATAATTTATGCAACTGTATTTGTGTACCTGTACCTGAATAAACTTACTACGTATTCTAATAAAATAAACTTGTTTGGGTGAGTTTGCCCTATCACTGGGTGTTCTCTGGAGGAGTAACTACAGAAGACCTGTGACATCACTGGCGATCAGCTGGTTTTGACAGCTACCTCCAGTGGTCACCAAGCTCCCTTGAAAATGTAAGTAGTACTACTGTGACTAGTATCTTAGTAAGTTTATTCATGTATACACAAATACAGTTGCATAGACTCATACATAGCAGCATATGTGTATAGAACCCAGGAACCCAAAAAAGTCAGACAGTGACTTATTTCCATAGGGGTCCTTTTAATACCTTATTATTATACTATAGATATTTTATTATTATATCTTATTATTGCAGGCTGTATTACATTATTAATATCGGGGGTTTAGGTGAGGTTGACTGCAGAGATGAAGGCCAGGAATTCTATGATATTGATGGTGATGTGTATGGCAGCTGGCTACGTCATTAGCAGTTAATTACTATATAATATTCCTCAAGGGAGGATAAGATATAAATAATATTCCTCAAGGGAGTTTGTTATAAATAATATCCCTCAAGGGAAGATAGGATATAATATCCCTTAAGGGAGGATAGGATATAAATATTATCCCTGAAGGGATACTAGGATATAAATGATAGCTCTCAGCGGTGTATGACCCTTTCGGGTTTAGGGCTTCACTTGATTACAGTAATAATATGACTGGTGGTGAAAAGGTTACTGGTCAGCCTTAATGACCCTCATGTAGTAGATAGGCTTTAAAACCCATTAAGCAACCATCATGGCAGGTTCCTTGATGCTAGTGAACTGCTCTTGATCTAAGCAATTGAACCTGTGCTCCCCTTCCTTGGATTTAACCAAAAACCCTCCCATTCCTCTCAGCCAGGAAGGTGCCTTGATGCCTGAGGGGGAAGGGGTGGGTCCTGATCCAAGGACATGGACCTGGCCTCCCCTTCCTTGGATCAAACCTTGTTGTCTACCATCCCTCATGTGCAGAATGACCCTATGACATTTCATTGCAGATTTTATTTCATTGCAGATTACAGATTACATGTTCAGGGCTTCCTTCTTGATAATTTACATAAATAGCCTTCTGTATTATGTACAGTACTTTACAAATGTGGGTTGTATTTGTATTTTTTTATTGTAATAGCAAAGTCACCAAAGGTAATTTAAACAGGATTTGGTCAATTAGATTGTGCACCATTGAATATGGTTAGTAAGTGGATGGGTGACCACATTGACAGCTGGGCTTCAAGCTAGGTAATGGCACTTGGCACTGCATCAGTAAAGATCTTTGTGATAGTCCAATGGACTGTCATAATAATAATAATAATAATAATATTTTATGTATTTTGACATGATACATGTTAGTACAAAGAAATATAATATAGTTGGGTGTACATGCCAAAAGCCCCTTTATTTGCAGAACATTTCAGGCAAACTTAAAATTAGTTTAAGATTAATAAGGCAGTAACAGTACATATGGTCATTAGATGAGTTACAATGAATACAAGTGACTTAACTAGGTATTCTATTAGGTCATGCTATATGGCTTTAATACGGACATTGGACAAGTTGACTTTACTTGAGTGACCTTCACTGCCCTAATGTGTCTGTGATTTTCTGACCTTTAATGTGGATCCTCTGTATGATTTCTTAACTAATATTTATTTGCTACACAGACTGTGGCCCCCCTTTCCTTTTCCCTCTTTTTTGCCATTGTCCTTCTTGACTTTTTTTACATACTATAGTGCTGAATGAGCCACACAACATTAGCTCTTTCTATGAATGTAAAAATTAAGCTAGCAGTACCTGGAATTGTGTAAGCCACAGCTTCTATTTCCTGACTTGGTTATAGGAAACATTAATTTAACGGACCCCAATTTAATGGTTTTCGGATTTAATGGACAAAACCTTGGGCTGACAACATTCAGAAGCAATGCACGAAGTTCGTGAAATCCAGAATTGTCTGTGACTGTTACAATCGTGTAAAAATATTTCTCATTTGAATTTAATGGACAGTGGCTTTAATGGACACCCCTTCCCCATATTGTTCCCTTAAATAAAGAGGTCACTCTACCATAACTAATTAATCATACACCTAATCCAGCTATAAGACAGGTAACACTGGGTAAAAATTAATTAATCATACACCTAATCCAGCTATAAGACAGGTAACACTAGGTAAAAATTAAAGCTACACTAATCTTGAGAAGGAGACATATAGGTTATAAAGAAAGTATGTACGTATTTGTATTTTAACAAATCTGCTATATAGCAGATTTGTTAAAATACAAATACTAGTAGTATGTATATACAGTGGACCCTCGGTTTTCGTTGAAAATTCTTTCCAGAATGCTGTTTGAGTGCCGTTACCGAACGAATTTGCTCCCATAAGGACAAATGTAAATTAGATTAGTCATTTCAGACCCCAAAAAATACACTTACAAAAGCACTTACGAAAATACACTTACATAATTGTTCGAGTTTGGGGGTGAACGAAAACCGAAGGTCCACTGTACATACAATTTTATTTCAACATGATAGTACAATGTTTATACAGAAATGGGTGATATTGAAGTGCATGTTGAAAGCCCTTATTCATGCAGAGCATTTCGGGCAAATAATCCCATATCAACTTGGGTGAGTTGCAGCCTTATTAATGTACGTGCATTTAAAGAGACTTGAAATGTAACAAACTACACCTGTATTGTAGTCCCGTATATTGCTCTGGTGGCCAATTGTTTCCTCCACTATTTTTCCAATTATTCATACTATTACACATGCTTAATTGAAAGACCAGAGATTTCTTTTGAAAATAATAATTAATAAAATACAGTTTGATAAATTAGACACATGTTCAACATTATCTACATTCCCAAAATATAATTTAAATGATTTACAGTATGGTATCAACATGATGAATGTCGAAAAAAAATCATAGAGAGCTCCCTGTTGGGTATCATAAGGTACACCAGTCTGCTAAATTACCTTACCTTTGCTAATGATCTAGCAAAACCATCTAATAATCTGTTTTAATGTCCCAAGTGCAGTTGACAAGTTTTAACCTAACAGACCTATGCAAAACCTAAGTACAGACATACCTCACTAGTATGGCAGGTTAGGTTCAAGACTGCCACCATAAAGCAAATATCATCTTTAAGCAAATCACAGCCTTTTTTTTTTTCACTTGCCAATGCATATATAAAAGCCTAAAAACATGTTTACACTATCATTATTAAGTGCTCAATAGCACTAGGCCTAAAGGAATGCAAAAATAAAAATAAATAAAAAATTTCAAAACTGCTGAAAACTGTGTTAAAAGCAAGGCAAGCGTCAAAAATAATAAACATGAATAGTATACGTATGTAGTAGTAATTGAAAAGCGTCGTATTTGCAAAATGCCCTAAAGCAAGTGCCATATTAATGAGGTATATTCCTGTACAGTATTAACTGGCATGACACTTAAGGGAATACTGAAAAAATAATCACAGAAACTTTAAATTTAGTGGTAGGTGTTAATGTATCTTTACTTGGTACTTCCAGAACATAAAATGTTCGACTCATCAGACTCGGATGATGAGTCGAGTCAGGCTTCAGTACAGACACTGAAGGTAGACTGGTAAGTCAAGTTTTTAACTATTATCACTCCAGTATTAATGTTGTTACTGATTACTGGTATTACCAGAAAATAAGATACACGTGAATTTGTCTTGCTTATATTTTTTCTACCTTTTGTTTCCAGGTAACTTTAAAATGCCTATTCATATGAACTTGAAACACTAAAGCTTCATCATATTTCTTTCTGTAGAAATCAATCCTTAAACTGTTTCTTCTTGTGACAGTACCACTGCCTCTGTGCTCTGCTTTTCTGTAATTTTTGCATGCTTCTTTGTAACATGGTTTGTAAATTCACATGGTAAACAGGGCCCTACATAGCTATAAATATAAGTGATATACAGTTTAAGGTTAAGAAGTACAGTGGACCCCCGGTTTACGTTCACCTCCAAACTCGAACAATTATGTAAGTGTATTTTTGTAAGTGCTTTTGTAAGTGTATTTTTGGGGGTCTAAAAGGACTAATCTAATTTACATTATTCCTTATGGGAACAAATTCGTTTGGTAACGGCACTTGAACAGCATTCTGGAACGAATTAATAACGTAAACCGGGGGTCCACTGTATAGCCCTTTGGTGTTTTTTTTTTTTTTAACACGTCGGCCATCTCCCACCGAGGCAGGGAGACCCAAAAAGAAAGAAAATACTTTCATCATCATTCAACACTTTCACCTCACTCGTATATAATCACTGTCTTTGCAGAGGCACTCAGATACGACAGTATTAGAAGTCCCTCCAAACTGCCAATATCCCAAACCCCCTTCGTGGCTATTTCTTAGAAATGATTTTATGTTCAAGTAAATTTCATCATATTTATTTTAAAGATTTTCTGCAGTGATGAATAAATGTACTGTAGTACCAAATGTACTAATATAGTATACCAATTCCCTAATACCAATTGATGTGCCAGATAATCTCAAATTGAAAGTGCAAGCCCAGAAAGTTAATATGGTAATTACCTGGGGTATACCTGGAGAGGGTTACGGGGGTCAGCACCCCCACGGCCCGGTCTGTGACCAGGCTTGATGGTGGATCAGGGCCTAATCAACTAGGCTGCTACTGTTGGCCACACGCAACCCAACGTACAAACCACAGCCCGGCTGGTCAGGTACGTACTGACTTTAGGTGCCTGTCCAGCACCTTCTTGAAGACAGCCAGGAGTCTATTGGTAATCCCCCTTATGTATTCTGGGAGGTAGTTGAACAGTCTTGGGCCCCTGACACTTATTGTGTTGTCTCTTATGTGCTACTGGCACCCCTGCTTTTCATTGGGGGGATGTTGCATCTTCTGCCGAGTCTTTTGCTTTCACAGGGAGTGATTTTCGTGTTTAAGTTTGGTACTAATCCCCCTAATATTTTCCAAGTGTATATAGTCACGTATCTCTCCCGCCTGCATTCTAGAGAGTACAGGTTGAAGAACTTCAAGCATTCCCAGTAATTGAGGTGTTTTATCGCAGTTATGTGTGCCATGAAGGTTCTCTGTACATTTTCTAGGTCAGCAATTTCACCTGCCTTGAAAGGTGCTGTTAGTGTGCAGCAATATTCCATCCTAGATAGAACAAGCAACCTGAAGAGTGTCATCATGGGCTTGGCATCCTAAGTTTTGAAGGTTCTCATTATGCATTCTGTCATTTTTCTAGCAGTTCTTGATGAACACGGAGTTCCATTAGTTTGGGTTTTTTGTGCAATTCTTTATATTCTAGACTTTTTTATTAACACATCAGCCGATTCCCACCAAGGCAGGGTGGCCCGAAAAAGAAAAATTTTCATCATCATTCACTCCATCACTGTCTTGCCAGAGGGGTGCTTTACACTACAGTTATAAAACTGCAACATTAACACCCCTCCATCATTCTAGATGTTAACCATAAAGGAATGCAGTTCAAAAATATAAAATAGTTTGTTGAAATCCACTTGTCCGATTTAATATACTATAGGATTATCTCAGATAGTGTCCGCCATCAATATTATATGGAATTGCTACATGTAGTATATTATCCCAGTTTTCCTAATGTCATAAAATATTACTTATTAAAATTTTGATCTTGCAGGCTGGACATGTCGTTCATGGGCTGTCCACAGAGTGTTGCACTCAGTGGTCTTCCAGGCTGTCGCTTCAGAAATATAAATCAAAACCTACATATGGATTTAAGTAAGTTGTGCAAATCATGTTTTCCAACACCGAAAGATTTTTAGCCACAGTATACAGTACTGTATAAACATAATGTAAATGAGAGGTCTGGCATCTTTCACTCTATCATGTTGGTTCATAATATCACAGAGCTAAGAGAATTAGTATACTACAAAACAGCTAAACCTTAAAATGCCAACTCTATAATGACCTTTAAATCATTGAGCAGTGGTGGAAATTAAGACAATAAATCATAATACAGTACAGTAATTATAGAATGTCTAATGATACAATAAAACTGATGGTTGTTGCACTGCATAGCTACTGTTCAAGTCAATATTGAGTGGAGAACCTACACTAGAGAATGAAAATATGTATGAAGGTCTAAGGTTAGAGTTTATTAGTAAAAGTATTATTCCAGCTCTGGGGCATTCAAAGACCATAACAATTATTATTAGATTAAACAGTTGATTGTTACTCCTTTTTTTTCACCATATTCTCACCTAATTCCACCATGGGAATTATTCATATTGTTGAAATTCTAATCATTCATAGGTAAAAGAATTTTTAGTGAGTAATTGAATACTGTTCCTGTTTTCATATATTTTTAATTTTCAGATAAGATAGAGAATTTGGGCATTTCTGATGTGGTGATGCTCGTTACAAAAGGTGAATTGCGAAAATACAGAGTGCCTAATTTGATAGCAGAATACGAGATGAGAGGAATGCGGCTCCACCACTATCCATTTCCTGATGGCACAGTCCCTTCAGTTGAAAACGTAATGAAAATCATTGATACAGTTCGCCAGGCATTAGAGGAAAATCGAAAGGTTCTCATTCAGTAAGTACTACACGTATACCATGTTTTTGGAGGAACAGTAATTATTTTTTTAAATGAAACTTTAAACTTCAGCATTATTTTAACCCCTTCACTGTCCAGAGCCCCAAAATTAAAAGTGCTTACAGTGTCCACATTTCAAAAAAAAAAAAAAAAAAAAATTCTGACAGCAATAATGACACCAAAAGTATGAAATTTGATGGAAAACTTATGGAATTATGCAGGTGCAAAGTTAGCAGTCAGGGCGCAATTTATAAATTGGTGATTTCACCTACTTTGAAGCCTATTGCAAGCCACTTTCTTTGCTCAATTTGACCAAATTCTTAGCTACTTCACTAGTATGCTTTCCTTCCTATCAAGTAAGCAAAAGAAACTGCCCATTCAACTATCAAAACTACCCTATAAAGTGAATAGAATTTGGTAATTGGCCAAATTTACACAAAATTCAAAGAATTCCAATAAACGTTAAACATTCCAGGTACTATAACATTTCCTAGGTTCATTAATCACATCCCCAGGTCTCTCCTATATTGCACTTTCCTTCCATTTTGAATTCATAATCACAATCAAAGATTTACCTTATTTCTCGAATAATAAAATACAGCCTCTCCTCGCTTAATGATGGGGTTCTGTTCCTATGAGTAGGTCAGTAAGTGAATTGGTAGTTAAATGACGAGCACACTAGACTGGTAGTGGATTTGTGTCAACCATCTTTAGATATTTTTTAACGTCACCTTTGCACCATTTATAACATTTCTAGTATATTTTTAAATGTGTATACAGTAGTGTACTGGTTTTTTTTTTTCAACAAGTCAGCCGTCTCCCACCGAGGCAGGGTGACCCAAAAAGCAAGAAAATCCCCAAAAAGAAAATACTTTCATCATCATTCAACACTTTCACCTCACTCATACACAATCACTGTCTTTGCAGAAGTGCTCAGATACGACAGTTTAGAATAGTCCATCCAAACAGTCAATATCCCAGACCCCTCCTTTAAAGTGCAGGCATTGTATACTTCCCATTTCCAGGACTCAAGTCCGACTAAATCTATAATAACCGGTTTCCCTGAATCCCTTCACTAAATATTACCCTGCTCACACTCCAACAGCTCGTCAGGTCCCAAAAATCATTTGTCTCCATTCACTCCTATCTAACACGTTCACACACGCTTGCTGGAAGTCCAAGCCCCTCGCCCACAAAACCTCCTTTACCTCCCTCCAACCTTTTCGATGACGACCCCTACCCCTCCTTCCTTCCCCTACAGGTTTATATGCTTTCCAAGTCATTCTACTTTGATCCATTCTCTCTAAATGACCAAACCACCTCAACAACCCCTCTTCAGCCCTCCGACTAATACTTTTAGTAACTCCACACCTCCTCCTAATTTCCACAATCCGAATTCTCTGCATATTTACACCACACATTGCCCTTAGACAGGACATCTCCACTGCCTCCAGCCGCCTCCTTGCTGCAGCATTTACAACCCAAGCTTCACACCCATATAAGAGTGTTGGTACCACTATACTTTCATACATTCCCTTCTTTGTCTCCATAAATAACGTTTTTTGTCTCCACAGATACCTCAACGCACCACTCACCTTTTTTCCTTCATCAATTCTATGGTTAACCTCATCCTTCATAAACCCATCCGCTGACAAGTCAACTCCCAAATAGCTGAAAACATTCACTTCTTCCATACTCCCTCTCTAAAATGTGATATCCAATTTTTCTTTATCTAAATCGTTTGATACCCTCATCACGTTACTTTTATCTTTGTTCACTTTCAACTTTCTACCTTTACACACCCTCCCAAACTCGTCCACTAACCTTTGCAACTTTTCTTTAGAATCTCCCATAAGCACAGTATCATCAGGAAAAAGTAACTGTGTCAACTCCCATTTTGTACTTGATTCCCCATACTTTTATCCCACTCCTTTCCCCAACACCCTAGCATTTACTTCTTTTACAACCCCATCTATAAATATATTAAACAACCATGGTGACATCACACATCCCTGTCTAAGACCTACTTTTACTGGGAAGTAATCTCCCTCTCTCCTACACACCCTAACCTGAGCCTCACTATCCTCATAAAAACTCTTTACAGCATTCAGTAACTTACTACCTATTCCATACACTTGCAACATCTGCCACATTGCTCCCCTATCCACTCTATCATATGCTTTTTCTAAATCCATAAATGCAATGAAAACTTCCCTACCTTTATCTAAATACTGTTCACATGTTGCTTCAATGTAAACACTTGATATACACATCCTACTCTCTGTCTTACCTCTAATTCTTTCAATAATAACCCTACCATACACTTTACCTGGTATACTCAGTAAACTTTTCTTTCAGCAAATCGGCTGTTTCCCACCAAGGCGGGATGGCCCAAAGAGAAAAACAAAAGTTTCTCTTTTTAACTTAGTAATGTATACAGGAGAAGGGGTTACTAGCCCCTTGCTCCCGGCATTTTAGCCGACTCTTACGACATGCATGGCTTACGGAGGAAGAATTCTGTTCCACTTCCCCATGGAGATAAGAGGAAATTAGAACAAGAACTAGTAAGAAAATAGAAGAAAACCCAGAGGGATGTGTATATAGTATATGCTTGTACATGAATGTGTAGTGTGACCTAAGTGTAAGTAGAAGTAACAAGACATACCTGAAATCTTGCATGTTTATGAGACAGAAAAAAGACACCAGCAATCCTACCATCATGTAAAACAATTACATACAGGCTTCCGTTTACACTCACTTGGCAGGACGGTAGTACCTCCCTGGGCGGTTGCTGTCTACCAACCTACTACCTAGGTTTCATACATTTATTAAACAAAAATACCAACCACTCCAACACAGTATCTCCCCCTGCTTTTAACATTTCTGTCATGATCCCATCAGTTCCTGCTGCTTTGCCCCCTTTTATTCTACGTAATGCCTCATGCACCTCCCCCACACTCACATCCTGCTCTTCTTCACTCCTAAAAGATCTTATACCTCCCTGACCAGTGTATGAAATTACTGCCTCCCTTTCTTCATCAACATTTAAAAATTCCTCAAAATATTACCGCCATCTACCCAATACCTCCAGCTCCCCATCTACTAACGCCCCTACTCTGTTTTTAACTGACAAATCCATTCGTTCTCTAGGCTTTCTTAACTTGTTTATCTCACTCCAAAACTTTTTCTTATTTTCATCAAAATTTCTTGACAGTGCCTCTCCCACTCTTTCATCTGCTCTCCTTTTGCACTCTCTTACCACTCTCTTCACCTTTCTTTTACTCTCCATATACTCTGCTCTTCTTACAACACTTATGTTTTGTAAAAACCTCTCATAAGCTACCTTTTTCTCTCTTATCACACCCTTTACTTCATCATTCCACCAATCACTCCTCTTTCCTCCTGCACCCAACCTCCTATAGCCACAAACGTCTGCCCCACATTATAATACTGCATTTTTAAAACTATCCCAACCATCTTCAAACCCCCACTACTCATACTTGCATTTACACTCCTTTCTGCCAATAGTTGCTTATATCTCACCCTAACTTTCTCCTCCCTTAGTTTATACACTTTCACCTCTCTTACTTGCTGTTGCCATTTTCCTTATGTCCCATCTACCTCTTACTCTAACTGTAGCTACAACTAAATAATGATCCGATATATCCATTGCCCCTCTATAAACATGTACATCCTGAAGCCTACCCATCAACCTTTTATCCACCAATACATAATCTAACAAACTACTTTCATTACATGCTATATCATACCTTGTATATTTATTTATCCTCTTTTTCATAAAATATGTATTACTTATTACCAAACCTCATTCTACACATAGCTCAATTAAAGGCTCCCCATTTTCATTTACCCATGGCACCCCAAATTTACCTACTACTCCCTCCACAACATTTTTACCCACTTTAGCATTGAGATCCCCAACCACAAGTACTCTCTCACTTGGTTCAAAACTCCCCACACACTCACTCAACATTTCCCAAAATCTCTCTCTCTCTCTACACTTCTCTCTTCTCCAGGTGCACACAACCCTTGAATTTATACATTTATATTCCCTCTTTTCCTACCATAACTATCCTTCAACATTATTGCTACTCCTTCCCCTTTTGCTTTTGGTATTGGCGACACCATTATTGGGCAGAGTGAAAAAAGTGATTTTGGACTTGTACTTGGTAAGTGCCTCCCTATACATTTAGAGCTCTGATGTTTGGCTTAATTGTCTCTACGGGGGTTGGAGCTGCCAAGAGCATCCACACGACGGGAGTTAGCATGGTTGGTGTTGTTGTTTTTGCCCCTATTGAGACCAAGAACCTTTTAGTCATTTTGGTGAGACTGAAAAATTCAGGAATAATGAGCTCACTAAGTAATTTGAGAAATGAGAGAGAAACAAGACTTGTATTTGTTCAAGCTTTTATGGAAACAGTGTGTGGTGTGAGATTATCACCTCTGGTTCTCCGAAACTCAGTTCTCTCTCACCCCTGGTGTGGTGAGCATACCTGCACAGTCTCTCCAAGACTTTCAGTTCTCTCTCACCCTTGGTATGGTGAGCATATCCTCAGAGACTCTCCGAGACTCTTCAGTTCTCTCACCCTTGGTATAGTACCCTTACCCTCTAAGTCTCTTAAGACTCTCGTTTCTCCCATCCTTGGACATTTGGATCGTAACAGCTCTTAACTCTGAAACTAATCCCATTTATTTCCCCCCACTGAAACTCTCCTTCCACCTTCAGCTTTGTTTCACTTAAGGCCAGGACATCCAGCTTCTTCTCATTCATAACATCCACAATCATCTCTTTCTTATCATTCGCACAACAAGCACGCACATTCAAACATCCCATTTTGACGGTTTTCTTATTTTTCTTTTTAGTAAGTTATATGGGAAAAGGGGTTACTAGCCCATTGTTCCCGGTATTTTAGTCGACTTTTACAACACGCATGGCTTACGGAGGAAAGATAATTATTCCATTCCCAATGGATATGAAAGGAAAAGTAATAAGAACAAGAACTATTAAGATAAAATTAAAGAAAAAACTCAGATGAGTGTGTATGCATAAATGTGTACATGTATGTGTAGTGTGACCTAAGTGTAAGTAGAAGTAGCAAGACGAACCTGAAATCTTGCATGTTTATGAGGCAGAAAAAAGACACCAATCCTACCATTATGTAAAACAAATACAGGCTTTCTTTTTACACTCACTTGGTAGGACGGTAGTACCTCCCTGAATGGGTGCTGTCTACCAACCTACTGTATACTGTAATAAACAATAGAGGAAATCAGCTCTAATATACAATACTACTTAGGTTTGCATATTGGTTGGAGAGCTGGTCGTAAGTCTGAGTGGTCAGTAAACGAGTACGTCGCTAAGTGAGGAGAGGCTGTATAACCAGGAATGATTGGTCATGGTTTATGGCATCCCAATAATTGAATCAGACCTAGTAAAAACCCACAAAACAGACTAGCAAAAATATAATATTTTGACTAGTTTGAGCCTGATTTCAAGCTACTTCTGGTACTGGAACTAACCAAAATTATCTCTATTTCAGTGGTATGTCTTGCATTCTATAAAAAAACTACCAAGAAATATCCAATAAAACCATAAAAATTGTCTTAGAAAACACCTCAAAGTCGCTATTTTAAACCAAACAGGTCAGAGTTTTGTTTTTCCCATCATGCACCATGTGGGGCAAGATTTTTTTTATACTGTGTACATTCACCGCATAGACCCATTCTCTCATATTTAGGCCAAAATTTACTGCTCTCAGCTTATCTGAGTGAAGGGACACATGCATCAATAATGTAGTTCTACGTGACGGACAGTGGAAGGGGTTAAATTAATGGTATTCTCATGCAGTATTATGATAAAAGGTTTAATCCCATTAGATATATGAACTAATATAAAAAAAATAGAATTCATATCAAGAGTTTAAAATGTTCATTTTGATTTAATTTCAGTTGCATGGGTGGGTTGGGGAGAGCCTGTGTTATAGCCTCTTGTCTCCTCCAATACTTTGAGAACTCATTAACTCCAAACCAAACTATTTTTGTCCTGAGAGAAATCAGAGGTGTACGGGCAATACAGACAGTCAAGGTCAGTACTGTTCCATGTTTTGTGATCTACAGTGGTCCCTCGGTTTTCGTGCATCTCCAAACTCGAACATTTATGTAAGTGTATTTTCGTAAGTGCTGTTGCAAGTGTATTTTTGGGGGTCTGAAATAGACTAACCTACGTGACATTATTTCTTAAGGAAGTAAATTCGTTCGGTAATGGCACTTGAGCAGCATTCTGGAACGAATTTTCGGCGAAAACCGAGGGACCACTGTACTGGTTTGTATTCTAACAGTTATCACTATAAAAAATTTATAAGTTATACTGTGCTACTGCAGATGCATAGCATTCATCATATAATTAACCTGAATGCTGAAGACATTTGATGAGCCCTGGATCTTGAATTGCATAGAGTATGGCCTCCTCATTAAATTTAATTTTAAAATATGACAAATGTCTTCTGTTTATATTATATCTCATCCTTCTCCATGTCTGGAGTATACCTGGAGAGGGTTTCAGGGGTGAACGCCCCCGTGGCTCAGTCTGAGACCAGGCCTCGTGGTGGATCAGGGTCTGGTCAACCAGGCTGTTACTGCTGGCTGCACGCAAACTGACGTACAAACCACAGCCCAACTGGTCAGGTACTGACTTTAAGTGTCTGTCCAGTGCCTTTTTGAAGACAGTCAGGGGTCTATTGGTAATATCCCTTATGTATGCTGGGAGGCAGTTGAACAGTCTTGGGCCCCTGACACTTATTGTGTTGTGTCTGTGTACTCATTGGTGAAATGTTAATGTTGCATCTCCTGCCAAGTCTTTTGCTTTCATAGGGAGTGATTTTTGTGTGCAAGTTTGGTACTAATCCCTCTAGGATTTTCCAAGTGTATATTATCATGTATCTCTCTCGCCTGCATTCCAGGGAATGTAAATCAAGGAACTTCAACCATTCCCAGTAATTTAGGTGCCTTATCGTATTTATGTGTGCCGTGAAAGTTCTTTGTACACTTTCCAGGTCAGCAATTTCGCCTGCCTTGAAGGGGGCAGTTAGTCCAGCAGTATTCCAGCTTAGAGAGGACAAGCAATTCGAAGAGAATCATCATGGGCTTAGCGTCCCTAGTTTTGAAGGTTCTTATTATCCATTCTATCATTTTCCTAACAGATGCGGTAGATACATTGTTGTGGACTTTGAAGGCTAAATCCTCTGTCATTATCATTCCCAGGTCCTTCACATTACTTTTTTGCTCTATTGTATGGTTAGAATTTGTTGTATATCCTGATAGTTTTAATTTCCTCAAGTTTTCCATATCTGAGTAGTTGATATTTCTTTTCATTGAACTTCATATTATTTTGAGTGGCCCATTTGAAGATTTGGTTGATGTCCGCTTGGAGTCTTGCGGTGTCTTAGATAGAGGTCACTGTCATAGCAATTCTATCTATGTCATATATGAGGATGAGGAATAGGATGGGAGCGAGTAGGGTGCCTTGTGGAACAGCTTTTCACCGTAGCTGCCTCGGACTTTACTCTGTTTACTATTACTCTGTGTTCTATTTGTCAGGAAGTTATAGATCCATCTACCAACTCTTCCTGTTATTCCTTTATCACACATTTTGTGCCCTATTACACCGTAGTCACACTTGTCGAAGGCTTTTGCAAAGTCTGTATACTACATCTGCATTTTGTTTATCCTCTACAGCATCCAGGACCTTGTCATAGTGGTCCAGTAGCTGGGACAGGCAGGAGCAACCTGCTCTAAACCCATGTTGCCCTGGGTTGCGTAACTGATGGGTATCTAAGTGGTTGGCAATCTTGCTTCTTAGAACCCTTTCAAAGATTTTTATGATATGGGATGTTAGTGCTATCGATCTGTTGTTCTTTGCAATTGCTTTACTGTCCATTTTTCTGTCAGAAATTAGAAATTTGATGCTTGTCTTCAACAGTTTTCCATGGGATTTAATTGTCATCATCATGTTCATGAGGGTTTGATTTGTCTAGAGTAACTGGTGTAAATTGATGGCTAGAGAAATGCTGGGAAAAACTTTCATTTCCATTCATTGACACCTGGGATAATTTCATTGACAAAATTTAGTACGTATGCAAGAGATGGAGTGCATCTTTCTGAAGCACGGATAATAGCATTAGCCAGCTCAGTCAAGAGGACCATTGTTGAATTGTGTAAGACTAAGCAGCTGGAAGATAGAGGAAACCCCTGTGGTTTAGCGCTTCTATTTGATTATAATAATAATAATAATAATGGAAGATAGAGGGGATATGGGTGGAAAACAGAGGTTGTAGCTCTAGGGTAAGAGGCAAACGTTCAGAAAACAAGGTAGCTACTGAGATATTTACAGGTAAGAAAGTTATTGATAAAAACAAAGGAACTGGTCCACAAAGAGGAAAAAGGCATAAACTATTCAGATACCCAAGGTGCTAGTTCTAATAAAATACAGATTTAAACTAATAGCATGTACATACAGGAATCATTAATAAACAGACCTGGTTCAATCTAAAAAATAGGGACATGCCTCCTGAATGACACATACAGGGGTACAAATGGTTTCACACTGACAGCATTAGCAGGAAAGAGGGAAGAGTTGCAGTGTATGGTTAGCGAAAATTTAAATTGCTGCATAAGAAAATGTATAAAAATGGAACTGTTTGGATACAGTTTCTTGAAGGACATGAAAGGCTAATTTTAGGTAGTATGATGTTCCTAGACAGAAGCCACAGCAAATTTTAATGGGATGAAATTGTAAAGGTAAACAGGCATTGTTTAGGATATGTGGAAAAATTCCAAATGTAATACCCGTTTAATGCAACATCTATTTACAAAGCAGGTTAGGTCCTTAGCTTCTAATTACAGACCAATCAATCTAACCTCACTTACAGGATATTGAATAGAATTAGTAATTGTGGGTGCAGTTTAGAATCATCATAAAAGATAATCTGATCAATGAATTTTAGCAGTTTTACAAAGGGGTGTTCTTGCCTGACAAATTTAATAACTATTTTCATTAAGGTGTTTAAGGAGGTTGACATAATAAAGCATATAACACTGTATATGGACTCTAGTAAGGCTTTTAGTAGGGTTCTGTGCAAAACACTGATGAAGAAAGTAGCTGCACACATTATTGGATGAGAGGTTCTATCCAAGATAAAGGCATGGCTGACCAGTAGGAACAGAGAGGTTGCTTAAATGAAACTTTCTACAGGTGATGTCCCACAGAGGTCAGTGTTGGGTCCCTTGTTCACACTAGATAAATGACGAGGGAATAACAGCGATATGTGCTGTGCTAAGCAAAATTGCCAGTGATGCAAAAACAGGGCACCAAAATATTTCTAAGAGCACCATGTTACTATAATATGTTTTGGATAGCTGATGTAGTTGGAAAAGTGGCAGATGCAATTAATCAGGGCACCTATAAACTATATAGATCACAAGTAAAGACTTAGGAGTTCTGTATATTACATTAATGGTAAAAAATACCACTAAGTTAATGAATATGACATGTGTAACACCTGGGTATCTTTACTGATAGAATATTTCACCAACCAGTGATTTATTCAGTTTAATGTAGAGAAGTGCAGAGGTAGTTTTGGGGCAATCAGTCCCTCAGCCGTGATAGGTGGTGTTCAGTCCCTCAGCATTAATGAATCTGAAGCAGAAGCATTAAGATAAAGACCTGTATGTTCAAGCAGAGGAGAGGTCCATTAATGTAATGATACTTGTTTGACACAGTAATCCAGTGGGATCTTGATACAACTCTTGGGTATGACTGATTTCCACAATTCGATCTGGCCCTCTAGTGATATATTCAATTATTGCACCTCTCCTCTAGCTTGCATGAGAATGTTAGATCAGAGTAAATGGGGACAATTGGTTTTTAATGGACATGCTGTTGGAGTGTGGATAAGGTAACCTTTGGTAAGAGATTCAGGGAAAGCAGTCAGCCGGACTAGAGTCCTGATAGGAAAAAGGGCATTGCCAGCACTGTGGGGATGTTGCAGATGGGAAGGCCATCTGAATTGTGATGTCAGTACACTTCTTGCAAGACAGCATGGTGAATGTGTTTCCTAGCATGGGCCAGGTCTACTGCAGTGCTCCTCTATTCTTATGTTCTTGTACACTGTACCTATCCTGTAGGCAGTAGTTAAAAAATTACAAAGCCATGGACCCAATAACCAGGCCTCCATATTTTGTGAGCTAAGGAAGTTATTGGTATAAAGCTACTGGGTATGTACTTACAAGATACTGATCATTGCTAATTCTAATGAGTTTGCTACACAGGTTTGTTAATTAAGCAAGTTAGTGCTTAAAAGCTACTCATGAAGTACTAAGTCTTTATGGCTCATGCAGTGCCTTTGGAATGGAAGGTAATCAAGTTTAATCCAAGGAAGGGAACAGTAGCTCAAATTTCTTGGATCAAGAGCCCATAACCAGAATAAAAAAAAAAAATTTCCTTGAAGGGCCACATGCAGAATATCTAGATAAGTTCCATTCATGTATGTCCTACCAGTAGTTTATATAACTTTCATAGCTTTGACCAATACACTGGTGGATCTATGGGAGCAACTCAAAAACTCAGACTTTTGCCTTTCAATTTAAATGCAAATACTGTATTGCAGTAGAGTTCCTTTCAGGTTTAGTGCTTAATTTGGTTATATTATTATTACTGTATTTTAGTGAACTAATATCATTACCCTAAAATGTATGCTAAGTAAATCTGAAGGGGCCATATCATTCTCTGTTACACAACTGACACCCCATCCTAGACATGCTAATATGCATTGTATTCTTTTCAGAAATCATTTCAACTTGTTTCACACTACAATACATTGTTTCTAAAGTACGTCTTTTAACTGATAACACTTTAAAACCACTAGCATTCTGTATCATAAAAACTTTGCTCATCATGCTTTATAAGTATGTACAGTACTATACTCAAACAAAATTCATTTTTTGAAGTTTTAAAATTTAATCACCAGATAAGTTATGTATTCACATCAATACTCTAGTTCAGTTAATATCTGCTATATTGTTTCATAGCTGATGACACTCCTAAACAGTGTAAATTTTCAAATTGGCATTTACCTTCCTTATCCAAACTCTCACGTCCTCTTTATTAATTCTTGTTATCCTTTTTTTGTTTGTTTGTTTGTTTGTTTTATATAGCAAGCCAGTAGTTGTTTCACAACTTTCATTTGACAAGTCAAATATTCATTAAAGAAAGATTAGATAAAACAAAATTTTGATAAACCTGTTTTCATTGTGAGAAAAGTTTTGCCATAAATAATATGTACATATGAAGCTTAAAATTTTTGGAATTTCACACAGTAAGATAATGTACTGTATTTCAGCAATACAACTTTGTTCAAGATTTTAGAAGCTTGTGTGAAACATGGATGGATGAAGACATTGAGCGTTCAGTGTCCCGATGACAGTCCACCCATGGTCAAAAGACTTCATCTAATGCAGAGGGAAAGAACTAAACCATTTCTTGATGCTAAGGACTAGGATACAGGGTAAAAAACAAACGGACGTTTACAGTTAAATCATAACTTCGAAGAATGATTTTTTTTCATAACAGTGGTTTATTTCATGAAAGTGGTTCCTAAACTTTCATGTGTGAACATTGTATATTTTGCTATCATTAATGAAAACTTCTCTTGTATTGATTGTCACTGATATTAATCTTCAAACATCTACTCTTGTGGCACCAATAGGAAGATTATAAATGACATGCTCATACAGTAGAACTTTAGTACAATGTAATGCTGAGGACCATGCAGCTGATCACTAATAGAAACCAAAATAGCTTTAAAGTAATATATGATAGATGTACAGGAGAAATACTCTGTTTCTGCTATAAAAGTACTGTACAAAATTTAGTAGTTTGAAGAGGTGTCAGGAGGACATCTGGGGAAATAGTAGCAACAGATTATTTCTCAGACCAATGTGATAATTCAGTTTTTTTCTGAGCTAAATTCTATATTATTGATGCTCTATAGTATGTGCTATTTGTGTTTTGCACTAAGACTTTCTAAATTTTCGCATATTTTAAATCTATATAACATGCATCAGCTTAAGAATTGGGATAGCACATAAATTTTCTTCTTCCTTAAAGCCTATATTTACTTACATAAACTTGATTAAATTATATAATCTTTACCAAAGTGGTTGACAGGTACAGTTTTAATTTATTTTATAGTTACTTACATTATAGATATATGCACAACTATAATTTTATTGTACTGTATAGTGATGTACATAGTTATAACCTTATAGTAAGTTATGTGCACATTTATAGATTAATATTATAGCAGTGTGCACAACTATTGTGTAGTGATGTGGACAACTGTTTTATGTAGTGATGTGCACAGCTATAACTGTAGCTGTGGCATACTATAGCTTTATATTATAGCAGCTCATAACTATTATCCTTTTTATTGTGTGTATAATAGTACTGTGCACAACTCTAGCTTTATCCTATATTACTGTTTAGATAGTTGTGTGTACAACCATACCTCATTACCCTTGAGAAATATTAAATTTTTAAATTTTTATATATTTTTATTTTCACTTTTTCAACTCTTCAGATGTTTGTCACCAAAGCAATAAGTACCAAATAGTCTTTTATTTGCTTTACTTATTAACATTTATTGGGAAATAAGACAAGTACCAGTGTTGCAAATGAAGTACATGTACCCAGGATCAAGCTTGGGTGAGACTGGATTATGGGCAAGTTTTCTAACACCTGCTACCCAATACCTAACAGTAAATGGATACCCAGGAACTGACTGATTTATGAGTCACATTTTGAGGAGGATCTGAAAAAAAATTACTTAAGTGGAAATAACCCACACTAATCGGTTTTCTTGGGTTACTTAACCTGCTTTCCCACATACATTATTACATTCATAGGGGAGCACTAAACCTGTATCATACAGTCTAGAAGAATGAAAGGTAATTAGGTATATACAGTATACTGCATGTTATCCTTTATAAGAATCAAACAAGCTGAACTGACCTAAAAAACATCTATATAGAAAATTTTCATATGCATAATATTTATTTTGTATGCATTTAATAGATGTAATTTTGTGAATTAACTTTCTATATAAAATTTTAATTTTGCACCAAAGTTAAATTTAGCAACCAAACCTTTATGAAAGTTCATGTACTGCAATATAATTTAGCTCCTTAATCTTATCCAAAATATTTTGTCAGCTTAAATTTAGTTAGCTGTTTTATCAAGGAATGGGCAGGATTTGAACCAGAGACCAAGTATTAAATCTTGATGACTAAAAAAAAGTTTGACCTTTTTTCTTCAGGAAATGTCTACAGGCACCCTAGCCATTGCATCAACTACACATTTTTATGGACATACCAACCACCAGTAGTCTATACAATCGTATCTAGCTCTCATACCTGTAAGTCACTGTCAATGCTTCAGAAAAACTAATAAATGATTAAAATTTTTTAAGGAATGGGTGGAATTCAAACTGTTCCAATCCTACCTATTCCTTGAAAAAATCAGTCGTTTAATATGGTTTTTATGAAGCTTAGTATTAAAAGAATCTTGAATAACACATCTGAGCACATAACTGAAATTTTGAGCCAAATTTCATGCTGCATGAGAGGAAAACCCTAAAGCATGTCATAATTTTAGGAGAAAATATGCCACACTGTGGGATCTCCCACCACATGCCAGTTAGACAAGTGAAGCTGTTATGAGGAAAACCTAGCCTCACTCTTGAGGTAAACTACTTTCCATGCCCCCCAGTTCCTGTCTGTGCATTCCATACTTTACTCTCACTTGTAACTAGTGGCCAGGCAATAAAGTTGTCAAAGATGTCCTCTGTATCAAGATACCATTGCATTGTCTGTGTGAATACAAGAATGGTATATTAATACCAACAAGTATTATTATTATTATAATCAAAAGAAGCGCTAAAACCAGATACCGATAAGTAGAATTATAGGTAGCAAGTTGGTAGACAGCAACTGCCCAGGGAGGCACTACCGTCCTGCCAAGTGAGTGTAAAACGGAAGCCTGTAATTGATTTACATGATAATAGGATTGCTGGTGTCTTTTTCTGTCTCATAAACATGCAAGGTTTCAGGTACATCTTGCTACTTCTACTTACACTTAGGTCACGCTACACATGCATGTACAAGCATATATACAGACACCCCTCTGGGTTTTCTTCAATTTCCTCACTAGTGAAATAGAATTCTTCCTTCATGAGACATGCCGGGAGCAAGGGGCTAGTAACCCCTTCTGTATAAATTACTAAATTTAAAGAGAAACTTTCGTTTTTCTTTTTAGGTCACCCTGCCTCGGTGGGATATGGCCGGTTTGTTGAAAGAAGAAGATAAATAAGACCTGTGCAACATTTAGGTATCTTTATTCCGAAACATTTGGTGTACAACTAGTCAAGAGTGGCAAAGATTAGATTCAAGATGGACCTACCCCAGGCTTGCTACAATACCTCGTTACATTCTTGCTTTTACTAGTCATCAATAATTTTTATGCCTCACCTATGCCAGTATAAGTCTCTATTCTGATGCTTCAGCTTCACAGTGTTCCAGACAGTGGAGCAGAACTCTTCTCCAGGCTGAGGGACTGACCACCTCAAAATTACTTTTTCAAGGGTGATGGACTGATTACATAGTCTCTATATCACTGCTTTCACTGCCTCCTCTGCATTCAACTGAAAGAAGCCTACCATGTAGGCAAAATGTTTCTGAGTAAAGATAACTTAATGTTGCATGTGTGTTATTTATCTACCTGTGGAAAGAGCTGGAACTCCTGTGTATTTAGGAACTTGAGCAAGAATGACCAGAATTAATGATGCGTTCCAGTATGACCCTTTCAGGTTAGCATTTATCTTTATTATAATTGTTGAATCATCTGGTAAAAAGGTCAAACTTGAAGAAAAGCTCTACTATTAATTCAACAAAGTAGATTTACTTGGGAAATTGGAAAGAGAAATTAGGATTTTTTTTTTTTACCATACTGGCTATTACCAAGTTAGGATGAACTGAAAATGGAATCTCTCACCATCATTTATACAATAGATGTCTTGCCAACAGTGCAGACATGACAATTCCAATGACCCTCTGAACAGCAATAATCAGGAACACTAAACATGGATACGGTAGAGTACAGAATTTCAAGAACAGCTACTGTATTATGTACTTGATTTTGCAGTAAGGAATGAAAATTCAAAGTGATTGATTATATAAAAAAAAAAGCCTTATTTTAAAGAGCCCTAGCAAAAATTTACCATTGCACTATAAACTGTGTATGGTTATTCAGTACACAGGGACAATACAGTATATAGTGTCAGAACTTTTCAAATTTTGCTGAAAAATAATATCCAACACTCGCCTGAAAAAAATGAAAGTATAATAGTCCCTAACAAAAAGCTTCCTGAGCAAAGAATATAAACTTTAATAAAAGGAGAAGAATACAGTACAAAATATTTGTATTTTATTCTTGCCAAAATTTCATTAGTTATAAAAATAATTTTTTACCTACTGTATATTCTTGTGTAAAGAAAATATTAAAGCAGCATGTGACTATTTACAAGACCTAGTCAACTTGTCCATCAAGTTTGCTAATTCTAGGCGTGCCTCCTGGACCTTGACCTCGGCCAGCATGATATCTGGTGGGAGTGTGTAGTTATTCAGCCGGCTCTCCAAGTTGTTAACCTGAAATTTATAATATACATTATTATGATCATAGGAAATTGCTCAACCAGTCTGGGTCACACAATGCCTGAGAATAATAATAATAATTTTATTTCAGCATGATACAGGTTTGTACAAAAGAGTACATATAACAATTGGGTGTACATGCCAAAAGCCCCTTTATATGCAGAGCATTTTGGGCAAATTTAAGACTAACTTAAGATTAATAAGGCAATAACAGTGCAGTAATTTTGTACATAAGGTCATTAGGCAAGTTACAAAGAATACAAGAGAATTGAATACGTATTTTATTAGTTCATGCTATATGGCTTTAATAAGTTTGGTAGAGAAGAATTAGTTTTGATTACTAACCAAGGGTGGACACAATGAAATAATTAACATTCGAGTGGATTACAGATATTGAGAGTATATATAATGATTTACACACCATAAGGTATGCCTTAATTCAAAGAAACAAGAATAACTGAATAAAAGAATACATAATTCAATTTATCCCACCACCCACAATAAGTGTCTTGGGTCCAAGACTATTCAACAGCCTCCTATCATACATGAGGGGATTTACCAATTGACCCCTGGCTGTCTTCAAGAGAGAACGTGACAGATACCACAGCCTGATCAGTCTTTTCTTTTTTTATTGTTAACAAAAATTTACGACTAACCTGCTTTTCCAGACTTTGAAGTTCCAACGACTGCTTCACAAGAGTGCCATGTTTGATGCTCTTCGACATTGCAACTTGGTTCAACTTTGCCTGAGGAAAATGGTCATTACTTCAACATTGCGAATAAAAGAGCTAAGAGTATAATTATTTTTGGAGAAAAAACTAAAATGCATATATTAAATCAATAGTTTAACTGAGGGAGCCGAGCTCAAAACAAATCTAAGCAGGTGACCCTGGCATCAATAACAGATCTAGAGACGAGACACTGAAAAGTCGAGTCTAAAAAGACATCAAAAATAGAAAGGCAGCTAGCAAAACTCTCCTGAATACTGACAGTCGAATATACCAGGAGGTTCATAATCTTCCAAAACTTTTAAAACTCAACTAATTTCAAGAAAGGGCAGTCATTCATCTTCAGGAAGACTACTATTAGAATCAAGAAATTTTAATCTAAATTTTTGTTAAGTTTATAATGAATACTGATTTAAAATAATGAAATCTCAGTTTTTGTATCAATGATTATTTTTTTTACATCATGGTAATCCCTCACTTTATGCAAGTTTTCTCTGTGCATATATGTAGTTATGCAATTGATCCATTTCTACCAGTATACCAGAAATTTCCTATGTGCAACATAACTTTTCTTATTGGATCAGTGCAATTTGCAAAACGTAAATGGTGAAGATCTATATTATGAGAGGCTCCCCTTATGCACTTTCAATATATTATATCCAATAGACCTCAAACTAATGTTCCCTCTTTTCTTCCAGCCATGATCAGAATGAAAGCTATCATGTGTGCAAGTATGGCAGCAATATGCAATAGTGTGGTATAGGTACAATCTATATAGCATTTATGTAATGGTTAGTTACCATAGCTCATAGGCATGTAAGCAGCAGAATGACTATACAATAAGAAATATTTAACTACAGTACCAAAATATAATAAGTAACAGACTCAACTAATGTTATCATCACTGAGAATGTGCACGACCTAAATATTCCACGAATGGTACTTGACTGTCTGTTGTACATAAAATGAGGGACACCTGTAAATTGTTTAGTGGGTGTGTAGATGGCTCTTATTTTTTGGGAAAATCAGTCTAGAAAGAAGTTTTTTAGTGACTTTTTGAAAGTTAGTAATTAGGTACTATAAAATGTTGCTAAGCATAGCAACAGGTGGTAGTCAAGCAAAAGAACAGATGGTCACAGAACAAATTAGTTGTCTAATATATCCTTGATCACTAAGCTTAACTATGCTTTGCAAATGGTCACTAAAAGAAAATAAGCCAAAACTGTTTAAGTTACACCTGATCTTTTAACTTGCTCCTTACGAATACTACTGCTAATTTAAGAAGCACAATTGTAATGGCATGTTTTCCTTTTGCCTCTTCCAATACTCACCCCCTTCCTGGAATGATTCGTGCATCTCTGTCCATTTTATTTTGTTTTATTTTCATGCTTGTATAGCAAAATACAGGACAGAAATACATTCTTTACTTTGCCAATCTGTATTAACTGGGAATTAAAAGCAGTCTCAATCTGAATGATCAAAGAATAATATGAAAATACAGTAAAGAGTGCAGTACCTCATACTGATTGATGTCAGTTGAGTAATTTTTGCATTTTTCTTTTATAAATGCCTCTTGCACAACATCCTTGGCATGTTCTTCCTGCTGTTGTGCCCATGTTGCTTCTGCTTGCTGATATATTCTGAAATAGTACAGTATGTCTGGTTAATATGGGACACCCTAACCTCAGCACATGTACCTTTGATATACCTTCGAAGATTTTCGAGTTTCACTACTCTCGGAGCCCGGCCATGGGCCAGGCTCGTCTTGTGCTTGCCTGGTCAACCAGGCTGTTGCTGCTGTAGGCCCGCTGCCCCACATATCCATCACAGCCTTGTTGATCTGGCACCTGATGAAGATACTTCTCCAGTTTCCTTTTGAAGGCTTCTACACTTGTTCCAGCCGTGTTTCTGATATCTTCTGGCAAAATGTTGAATAGTCTGGGACCCCGAATGTTGATACAGTGTTCCCTTATTGTCCCCACCGCACCCCTGCTCTTCACTGGGCTAATTTTGCACTTCCTCCCATATCTCTCACTCTAATAGCTAATGGGTATTAAAACTAGTTTTCAGAATTTGAAATTGTTGAAACTATAAAATTTTATCTAAAACATAGCTTTCAGTTTGCTTTAACACAGTAACAATTCCCTCTTTCACAATGAAGATATGATGAAAACTAATCTTTATGGAATATGTCAACAGACCAGACATCAAGGCAGCAGTACCTTCTTTTAGGTTGCCAACTTTTTCCACACAACCTATTAAACCCGTATGTGTCATTCCAACTGAATGACACATACGGTTTTAACAGGTAAAGTGTGTTTGTTTATAATACTGGTGGTAATAATCTATCCTCCTCAGCTTCATTATTGTATACTTGCAAGAGTCCTATCAATCATTATAACCACAATTCCAAATAATAAAATAAAAATTTATAAATAAAACAGAAGGGTACTTTGGTGAAATGAAATACATGTATACATGTATAGTGGACCCTCGGAAATCGAACACTCCCAACTCACCCTTTTATGTAAGTTTATTATTGTAAGTGCTTTTATAGGTGTATTTTTGGGGGGTCTGAAAAGGACTAATCTAATTTACATCATTCCTTATGGGAATAAATTCGTTTGGTAACAGCACTTGAACAGCATTCTGGAATGAAGAATGTTCGATCTCCGGGGGTCCACTGTATTTGTAACTGGTACAGTGGTACCTCGGTATACGTCCTGCTCCTAACTCAAACAATTATGCAAGTGTATTTTTGTAAGTGCTTTTGTAAGTGTATTTTTATGGGTCTGAAACAGATTAATCTACTTAACATTAGTCCTTATGGGAACAAATTTGTTCAGTACTCCAAGAGATCGGCACTTGAACAGCCTTCTGGTATTAATTAAGGATGTATACTGAGGTACCACTGTATATTCATGGGGAAGAGCTAAACTTGTATGGGTAATGCAGTGCCTGGGAAATGGGAGAAATTTAGGATCCTGAATCCAAAGGCTCTTGCAAAGCTTGTGTTTTCTTCTTTGATGGCTAAAAGTTATCAACTAACTTTGTTGTGTGTATCAGAAATACAGTACAGATCGGCCATCACTAATCCGGCATCATTGGAACCTGTAGTGTGCCGGATTACAGAGTGGTTAGGTTAGAATACACTTAATTAACCTATCAATAGAGCCTCTTCCTGCTACATTTTCCTCATTTTCATCACTGCTTTCTCCTCCACTGGCTTGCTGCTGTGGATTTACAACCATCTGCACAATTTCTGAGTCAGTATAATAATGAAATTTGAGTCAGTATAATGATCAAATTCCAAATTATGCTAGCCGAAATTAGTGCCGGATAGCTAATGGAACCGGATAGCTGATTGCCAGATTAGTGATGACCGACCTGTACTGACTTTTCATAAATGTGAGATTTAACATGAATTGAAATGTTAATTGTTAAAAAATAAATATTTTCAAAAGCTTAAAAAAAAAAAATGCTATAATCAGAGCCTATATAAAGTACATTTCAAAACAAAAATACACAAATCGTACACAATAAATTTTAATGCCATGGAGGTATAATACAGTGGTACCTCGAGTTACGATATTTTTTCGTTCGAGAATGCTGTTCAAGTAACATTATCAAACGAATTTATCCCCATAAGGAATAATGTAAAATAGACTAGTCCTTTTACACCCCCAAAAATATACTTACAAAAGCATTTAAAAAAATAAACTTACATAAAAGGGCGATTTTGGGGACCATCGTAACTCGAGGTACCACTGTATTCCCAAAATGTCTAATGATAACAAAAACTGAAAATGCATCACTACATATTTAGGAATGAATATTTTTGCTTACCATACATTCATAATTTATGATATACAGTGGACCCCCACCTAACGAGCACCCCGGAAATCGTACAATTATGTAAGTATAATACAGTGGACCCCCGAGTTTCGTACACCCCGGAAATCGTACAATTATGTAAGTATAATATTGTAAGTGCTTGTGGAAGTGTATTTTTGGGGGTCTGAAATAGACTAACCTACGTGACATTTTTCCTTAAGGGAGTAAATTCGTTCGGTAATGGCGCTTGAGCAGACTTCAGGAGTGAAGTTTTTACGAAACTCGGGGGTCCACTGTATTGTAAGTGCTTGTGGAAGTGTATTTTTGGGGGTCTGAAATAGACTAACCTACGTGACATTATTTCTTAAGGAAGTAAATTCGTTCGGTAATGGCACTTGAGCAGGCTTCTGGAATGAATTTTGCTCGTTATGCGGGCGTCCACTGTACATTTATTGGAGAATGCTGGAGGCAGTGGAGATGTCATGTCTGAGGTCAATGTGTGGTGTGAATATAATGCAGAGAATTCGGAGTTTGGAAATTAGGAGGAGGTGCGGGATTACCAAAACTATTATCCAGAGAGCTGAGGAGGGGTTGTTGAGGTGGTTCGGACATGTAGAGAGAATGGAACGAGACAGAATGACTTCGAGTGCATAAATCTGTAGTGGAGGGAAGGCTAGGTAGGGGTCGGACTAGGAAAGGTTGGAAGGAGGGGGTAAAGGAGGTTTTGTGTGCGAGGGGCTTGGACTTCCAGCAAGCACGTGCGAGAGAACGTATTTGATAGGAGTGAATGGAGACAAATGGTTTTTAATACTTGACGTGCTGTTGGAGTGTGAGCAAAGTAACATTTATGAAGGGATTCAAGGAAACCGGCAGGCCGGACTTGAGTCCTGGAGATGGGAAATACAGTGTCTGCACTCTGAAGGAGGGGTGTTAATGTTGCAGTTTTATAACTGTAGTGTAAAGCACCCCTCTGGCAAGACAGTGATAGAGTGAATGATGAAAGTTTTTCTTTTTCGGGCCACCCTGCCTTGGTGGGAATCGGCCAATGTGTTAATAAATAAAAATTTATTGTCTATTGAGAGTAAAAAGAGGTTAAGAGGGTGGCGAGGATATGAAAACGTTTTGGAGAAATTAACAAGCTGAGCAAGCCTAGGAAACAAACATATTTAACAGTTAAAAACAGAAGAGGGGAGTTAGTAGATAGGCAGGTGGAGGTATTGAAATGGCAGGAATCTTTTGAGGAGCTGCTAAATGTTGATGAAGAGAGGAAGGCAGTGATTTCACGCATTGGTCAGGGAGGTATAACATCTTTTAAAAGTGAGGAAGAGCCAGATGCGAGTATGGAGAAGGTGCACGAGGCATTGCAAAAAATGAAAGGGGAAAAAAAGCAGATATAGTTTTGGAGTGGTTGGTGTATTTGTTCAATAAATGCAGGAAAGGGTTGAAGGTACCTAGTGATTGGCAGAGAGCATATATGTACAGTGGACCCCCGAGTAACGTAAAAACTTCATCCCACAAGCCTGCTCAAGTGCCATTACCGAACGAATTTACTCCCTTAAGGAATAATGTCACGTAGGTTAGTCTATTTCAGACCCCAAAAAATACACTTCCACAAGCACTCACAATATTATACTTACATAATTGTACGATTTCCGGGGTGTTCGTTACTCGGGGGGGTCCACTGTATATAGTTTCAAGAATTAAGGATAAGACAGAAAGCAGGATTGCAGATGAAGGTGGTGGTTTTAGGAAGGGTAGGGGATGTGTAGACCAGATGTTTTCATTGAAGCATACAAAAAATATGTGATAGGGTGGATAGGGAAATTTTAACAACTAAAACAACATACCCTTGAACTTCCTTGAGTTTGCGAGAGAGGTCTTGACTCATCTCTAACAAGCAAGCAGTTTGCCTCTTCTCATGTTCACGCTCATTCATCACCTGGAATGAGTATGAAGTACAGTATGTAGTGTTATATTATAAGCTTTCTATGTTAAGTGCCTTTTATTAACATCAATATGTTTATCATACACTTTTAAAGTGTATGGCAGGGTTATTATTGAAAGAATTAGAGGTAAGACAGAGAGTAGGATTGCAGATGAGCAAGGAGGCTTTAGAGTGGGTAGGGGATGTGTAGATCAAGTGTTTACAGTGAAGCATATATGTGAACAGTATTTAGATAAAGGTAGAGAAGTTTTTATTGCATTTATGGATTTAGAAAAGGCATATGATAGAGTGGATAGGGGAGCAATGTGGCAAATGTTGCAAGTGTATGGAATAGGTAGTAAGTTACTGAAGGCTGTAAAGAGTTTTTATGAGGATAGTGAGGCTCAGGTTAGGGTGTGTAGGAGAGAGGAGATTACTTCCGGTAAAAGTAGGTCTTAGACAGGGATGTGTAATGTCACCATGGTTGTTTAATATATTTATAGATGGGGTTGTAAAAGAAGTAAATGCTGGGGTGTTGGGGAGAGGGGTGGGATTGCAAATGGGAGTTGACACAGTTACTTTTTGCTGATGATACTGTGCTTATGGGAGATTCTAAAGAAAAGTTGCAAAGGTTAGTGGATGAGTTTGGGAGAGTGTGTAAAGGTAGAAAGTTAAAAGTGAACATAGATAAGAGTAAGGTGATGAGGGTATCAAACGATTTAAATAAAGAAAAATTGGATATCACATTGGAGAGAGGGATTATGGAAGAAGTAAATGTTTTCAGATATTTGGGAGTTGACGTGTCAGCGGATGGGTTTATGAAGGATGAGGTTAACCATAGAATTGATGAAGGAAAAAAAGGTGAGTGGTGCATTGAGGTATCTGTGGAGACAAAAAACGTTATCCATGGAGGCAAAGAAGGGAATGTACGAAAGTATAGTGGTACCAACACTCTTATATGGGTGTGAAGCATGGGTTGCAAATGCTGCAGCGAGGAGGAGGCTGGAGGCAGTGGAGATGTCCTGTCTAAGGGCAATGTGTGGTGTAAATATTATGCAGAAAATTCGGAATGTGGAAATTAGGAGAAGGTGTGGAGTTACTAAAAGTATTTGTCAGAGGGCTGAAGAGGGGTTGTTGAGGTGGTTTGGTCATTTAGAGAGAATGGATCAAAGTAGAATGACTTGGAGAGCGTATAAATCTGTAGGGGAAGGAAGGCGGGGTAGGGGTCGTCCTAGAAAAGGTTGGAGGGAAGGGGTAAAGGAGGTTTTGTGGGCGAGGGGCTTGGACTTCCAGCAAGCATGTGTGAGCGTGTTAGATAGGAGTGAATGGAGACGAATGGTTTTTGGGACATGACGATCTGTTGGAGTGTGAGCAGGGTAACATATTGTGAAGGGATTCAGGGAAACCAGTTAATTGATTTAGTTGGACTTGAGTCCTGGAAATGGGAAGTACAATGCCTGCACTTTAAAGGAGGGGTCTGAGATAGTGACAGCTGGGAGGGACTTTTCTCAGCTGTCGTATCTGAGCTCCTCTGCAAAGACAGTGATTATGTATGAGTGTGGTGAAAGTGTTGAATGATGATGAAAGTATTTTCTTTTTGGGGATTTTCTTTCTTTTTGGGTCACCCTGCCTCGGTGGGAGACGGCCGACTTGTTGAAAAAAAAAAAAAAAATGTTTATCAGTCTTACTACTGTCATGTAAAATATTTTTATACATTTAATATGTTTTCTATATGCAGTACTACATACTGTGTATGAAATTTATACACAGTATTCAATTTGTTTTTTATTAACACATCGGCCATTTCCCACCGAGGCAGGGTGACCCAAAAAAGAACACCATCATCACTCACTATCACTGTCTTGCCAGAGGCATGCCTACGCTACAGTTCAAAAACTGAAACATATCTCCACTCCTCCTCCAGAGTGCAGGCACTGTCCTTCCCACCTCCAAGACTCAAGTCTGGCTAACCAGTTTTCCTGAATTCCTTCATAAATGTTACCATGCTCACACTCCAACAGCACTTCAAGTCATCGTCATAAAAATCATTTGCCTCAACTCGCTCCTATCTATTACACACACACACATTCAAATGCACAATTTTATTACTAGTTTTGCTACTAGTTTAAGCCTATTCAAAATGTTTTGAATAATTATGGGCTTTTCCATGTAAGAAATAAATTGCTAACTTAGTTTCGTAATGTTTTATACCTTCTCCAAAAATAAAAGCTATTATAAATATTTTATATACAAGAAGCGCTAAGCCCATAAGAATCATTAAGCAACTGGAGAATGGGAGGGAAATCAGATTTGAACTAAGGAAAGGGAGGGTAGCTCCAATTAAATGGATCAGTAGCCCTCCATTAGTATGAAGGCATTCCTCCTTGAAAGGATTACAAAATAATAAACAGAACTGCCTGTGCTGTACTTTACCATGCTGCAGCATTCTACTTCCAGACAGCATCATCAGGTTTGATAGGACAGGAATCGTCTCATTATAAGCACATCAAGTGAAATGTGTCCAATGGGTAATCTTCAGGCTTATTTGCTGAAGAACAGAATCAAGGTAAGACTTGCAAAGATACACCAATATTAGTAAACGATGAGGACCAGGGTCCGGGGCCTCACAATCTTTTGGTTTATCTTAAATTTTAAGAGCTATGATGGACCCTGAACTGAGCCCTGTTACCTCCTGTCATATGTTTAGACTGAGGATGCAAATATTAACCTTTTTTCCTACTAGGATTAAGATCCAGAATGGCCTAAGAACTGAGAATTCTACCTCAGTTCAGAAACTATTCTCTATTGCAATACGTAATTACAGGTGAGAGTAAGGCGAACCTTGAACCATCCTGTATTTAAGTAAAATTAAAACACTGTAAACTACAGTCCTGACCACAGTCATAATGTAGTTAGCCCAGACAAATTAAGGCCAACTATGAAGGGATCATGTGCAAACACAGTGGAGGACATCCAGCAAATGAGAACATTGGCATCTGGAAAGGTAAATGTGATCACCAATGTCCTGAGTTTACTGGGCACTAATTAGCCAAAACAACTGTTTGTTGCTCATTACAAGTAAGGAAGCAGAATATATGCTTTCGCTTTGAGTGTGGACATGTTGTGGATGCACCGAGGCAGATGGTAGGGGGCCGTCAGGGTCTTTAGCACCATCACTTTTGGTTACTTTTGCCTCAAAGCCATAAAACTCTTTTCAGATTCTCTATTGTAAGTGTTGGAACTGTCACTGTCTAATAACAGATGATTTATGAGTTTGCAAGCAAGAGTGTCACGTTGGTGCCATGGTGAATAATGGTGGACTAGCATGACATTCCCATAATGCACTGAAGTGCCCCAGATTTTTTTGTATATTGCACACACCAACCATGCAGACCCATTTTCTCACACCTAAGCCTCCCAGGCCTCTTGTGCCAAATTTAAAGGCTATAATTTATGCGTAGATCTACATAAACAGTACTAGGCTCGATGGCATAGATCTACATGAGCAATGGTCAAAGGGTTAAAAATACCCTATCTGTGCGAGCTATAGGGCAAATGTATTATGGGGAGGGAGGAGGGGAGGGTTCACTGAACCCCATAAGCTTAGAAAGTTTTAATTAGAGTGATCTGAAATGAATTAAGCCAATATTATGCTCCACTTACTAATATATTTTCCATCTTAAAGACAAATTATCAACTATGTAGGGCAATATGAAACAGTTTATAAGTACCGATCGTAAAAATGTTCTAAATAATGGTGCGCAACTTTCTGTTATTATATCATGATAGAAATATAAGTGCATGAGAATAATCTATTAAATAATAAATTTGAAATATACAAAAATGGCTACAGTACCAATCTATATGCATCCTTACCTGCATGTAGTCCATTTCCAACTGGTTCATAGCTAGAATAATATTAGTACTTGTTGGGATCTGTACATCAAGAACCTGTAAATTAATTCTATATTGTGATATGTATTATAACAAATATACCCAAAAGTATGATTACCACTATTTTTGCCAGATTAATCTAATATTCTATTGTTCTTTAACAGGCTTACCTGAGCTGTACTATACAGAGCCTTTAGTCCTTTCTGAGCTTCTGGGGATAATATACTCTCCTTGATTTTCACATGTTCCAACCACTCTCTCAGCTGCCTGGCTGTAATTGACATAACAGACATGAAACAGTAAGTTAAACTTCTGGAGAAAAACACTTTTCCATCATATCGGCAATTTCCCTCCATAGTATGGTGACCCAAATAAACACATTTAACATTCTTCATTTAACAAAGTACATACACAGTATACATAGTAGCCAAAGGAAACACTACAATGGCATACTTCAAAATAGCCTTCAGATACATGGATTGCAAAAAAATGCAAACCAATTCTTTACCACATATGTTGGACGAACACTGAAACATGCCATGATAGATTGGTGTCCTCGCATATAAAAAAATAGAAAAGATATAAAATGCCCAAGACCTACTACAAAATGTCTCCCAGAGCAAAAAACAATATAAGTTACTAAGGCTGAAAATACTGAAACTGTTCTCAATGACTGATAGGAAGAAAAAAGGAGACATTATAACCACACTTAAGTTCATAAAAGAATGTAAATAAACAGATCAAAGATTTCTGATTACCATCAAGGAGAACATAAGGCCACATTGGTTAATGGAGAAAGATTAGCATTACTAAAAGACATTGAAAGCATTAACCAGTGGGGAAATAACTCAGCATTGTAGACATGGTAAAAAAGGGGAATGGGGAGGTATGACATCAGAAGTAAAAAAATGAAGTATACAGTACTGTAATACTGAGGATGAGGACTAGAGTATAAATAAGGAATTCCCAGCCTGTGCAATAAATCAATTGCGAATAGGTTAGACAAAATCCGCATTAATGCTGGGTATTTTAGAGTGGGATTCAGACAGCCTGGTTGACTAAGCAGTCAATAAGGAAACCTGGTCTCAGAACCAGGGTGAAGATATAACCCTCAAAACCTGACACAGGTAGGGCATTGATTGAAGGAGATTGGAAATAAAATTGTTGTGCCTCGAAGAGCAAGGTATTCTATTAAAAGATGCTCAACTGTGAGCATAGCCTGGAAATTCTCACAGCAACCCATCCTGCACCTGTTTTTTGAGTGCATAAGGATACCAATACACAGCCAGAAGCTATTTTTTTTTTTATTTTGTTACTGTTGAGGGGTTGTTGAAGTGGTTTGGACATGTAGAGAGGATGGAACAAAATAGAATGACTTTGAGTGTATAAATCTGTAGTGGAGGGAAGGCGGGGTAGGGGTCAGCCTAGGAAAGGTTGGAGGGAGAGGGTAAAGGAGGTTTTTGTGTAAGAGGGGATTGAACTTCCAGCAAGCATGAGAGAGCGTGTTAGATAGGAGCGAATAGAGGCAAATGGTTTTTAGGACTTGACGTGCTGTTGGAGTGTGAACAAGGTACGTAACATTTATGAAGGGATTCAGGGAAACTGGCAGGCCGGACTTGAGTCCTGGAGATAGGAAGTACAGTACCTGCACTCTGAAGGAGGGGTATTAATGTTGCAGTTTGATAACTGTAGTGTGAGGGCACCTCTGGCAAGACAGTATTGGAGTGAATTGTATGCCCAGCTGGGTTCATATTTCTCGCCGTGCTGGTGCTGCCACCTATAGGCCTACCCAGCTCAGCCCACACTAAGCTTACCCTGCCTCACTCAGGAAATAAGGTCTACTCTGTCATTCTCTCCTGGACATGACCCTCCAGGCCTGGGCACTTAAACACATTGCCTGTGTACCAAGAACCCAAATACATAAAGTAATGTAGCCTCCAAAGCCTTATCACTGATCCCGGCTTGCACATACCCATCAAATCATTAAGATAGAATGATGGTGAAAGTTTTTTCTTTTTCGGGCCACCCTGCCCTGGTGTTAGACGGCCGATGTGTTAATAAAAATAAAAAATTATAACTAAACAGAGGTTAATGTAAGTCAGCCTAACCTAACTTACCCTAACATTACTATCCAAGAATAATAAACATTAAATTTCCACAGTTCGTTAAATCAGGAAGAATCAACAAAAGGGAGTTGGGAAAAAAAATGAATGCCCCAAATGAAACAAAAGGTTGCTCACTGAGTAACATAGGTTACCTTTCCTTAAGATGACCAAAGGCAAGCATGGTGTCACTAACAGCCATGAGCAGTGGTGTCATGGAAAAAATGCCAGGGTATGCAAATGAATCAATCTTTAGAGAAAAACTGAAGTATGAATATTACTGTATTTTTTTTTTTTATTAATTCATTTAAGAAATAAATAGGAAATAGTAACATAGCATAACTCAATGGAAATCTTGGATTTGAGCAAACTGGTTGGTAAATCTGATGAAAAATTATGACTTGCCCCAAAGATTCTGTAATAATGCCTTAGCAATTTATTGAAAAGTTAACCTTCGCTATTTTTCTCGACCTTGAGAAATTTTGGCTTAAGTTTAAATTTGTTTCAAAGTAAATAAGCTACACTCTAAAGACATTAAGTTACAAAATCAAAAAGGAATACAGACCTCTCACAATGCATATACTACATACATGCTGAACTACACTCCTCCTGTAACTGCATTTTCAGTTTGATAGTTATAAATGCAATGAAATGCAGATCACTTCATCTTGGCACCTCCAAAGTCTACTGAATTTCTAAAGTTGATAACAGCCTCGTGGAGTGATAATATTTCTTTCAAAAGCAAAATAAAACAGACTAAATATTAAAATCAATTACATTATTCCAAAATGTTACACACAAAAAAAATCACAATAACGACAATAAAAATGCCCATCTAATATCAACAGACAAACTCAACACACTACTTCACAAGGAGAGTACTGCGCAACATGATCTATGCTGCCACCATATTTCACTCAGGAAGTGCACAAAAGTTCGAGTACAGGAACTATTTGACCGCAACTCATATTTCAATACCACCATCAGATATGATACTGAACCTTGTCATTTTCTTAGTCTATGTATTTACATTCTTGTTTAACCATTAAATTGGAACACTGTATTCTAGTAAGCTAAATCAAAATTACCTTCAGAGCTATATTCTGATGCTTTGAGAGCATAATCTGATGCAAGAATCTTGGCATTTTTTTCTGAGCATTTACTCGCTGTCATCAGTTGATAAAGAATGTTAATGGTACATTCAGTTTTCTCATATGGAGGGACTTGCTCTTTTCCATACACCTCTTGCAGCCACTGTGCCACCTGCCATAACACAATTACAGATAAATGTTCATTGATTACTTAAATACCCTATATCAATCTCATTCTGGCTGACCAAGCTTTAAACATAGGATGCATTCCTTGAGAAGGGTTTACAAAAAAAAAAAAATCAAAAGTACACATAAATGGTCACTAATAATAAGGGGTATGAATTATTAAACTTATTTTATTAAAAGGGTATTGCTACTTAAGGATTAACAAACTGTATTTAAAACCTTTAAATAAGAGGGGAAAGGGAGGGGAAAAAGGAAGGAGGACAAGAGAAACTGAGTGTGTGCGAGAAAATGAGTGAATGAGAGAGGCGGAGGAGTCATGGGAAAGAGGGGAGAATGAGCACATAAAACATATGCAGTATTAAGACATTTATTGGTGGACAAAGCATCTCAATGTCCTAATTCCACATACTTGTCAGTGTTGATCACCATTTGTATCCCCAGAGGGGAAGAGAGTAGGGAAAAGAGTGAAGAGAAGACGTAGGGGAAAAGAGGGAGAAAGGTAGAGGAAAAGATAAGGGAGAATAAATATGGGAAGGGAAGAGATAGGGACAAGGGGATGAGAGATTGGGAAAACGGGGAAGAGATAAGGAGGAAGGCAAGGCAAAAAATGTGAGATGTGATGGACAGGCAATCCTCTAGTTTTAAATTTTAGTATTGAATCTCATTATTAAAAACACAGAACTATTTTACTAAAACGTGTTTGAATACTGTACATCATTTTTAGTGATGAGCATACTTAGAGAACAAGGAGAAAGAGAAGAGAAACGAGACAACAAGGAATGAGAGATGAGAGACAAAACGAGAAACAGAGACAGACAAAGGGGAGAGAGAGAGAAGGGAGGTAATAAGTCACTGGGAAACACCCACTATGCAAGTCAACACAGTGTACAATACAAATTGCCCTAGTGCAAAAAAAAAAAAAGTTTATTTAAAAGTAAAATCACTTACTTTCTGACCAAGAGAATAATTATTTCAAATATACAAGTGACAAAAGCATTGTGCAACAAATGAATATGCTACCAAAGGAACAAGACCACAATGTATAATACTTACAATTTATAAGAGCTTACAATTTATGGTCATCGTAAAGGAATATATAAATTATCCACCTAAATTATTAAATTATTTAGTAGAGTAGCCAAATCTTTAATATTATATATTTTATGTTTTCAGGTAGTAAATCAATTACTATTTAAGTTTCTGATAATTATAACATTGGTCATAACTTTTTTCAATTATTTCCTGATGCCTATTGGTCCTTACCTCCCTGTGTTTGAGGTCCATATCTTGAACAGTGGTGCTCGACAACCTACCAAAGCAAGACCAAGCACTGTAGGTCACTTTAGAATAACCACTAACCTGGAATTTTGGATAAACTTAGTACACTCCATTATAATGTAGCAACGCTTTCATACATTTTGAAGTTATGCCCAATTTGTATACTAAGTACCGTGGAGAATGCATTTTCTTTTACTGGTATGCAATACCAGTACAGTAGTACAACAAATATGCAATAAATATATTTACTGTATAGTAAATAAGTATGTGTACATCTACACAAAATTAAACCATACAGTGGTACCTCGAGTTACGATATTTTTTCGTTCAAGAATGCTGTTCAAGTGCCATTACCAAACGAATTTATCCCCATAAGGAATAATGTAAAATAGACTAGTCCTTTTACACCCCCAAAAATATACAGTGGACCCCCGAGTTTCGTAAACCCCGGAAATCGTACATTTATGTAAGTATAATATTGTAAGTGCTTGTGGAAAAGTATTTTTGGGGGTCTGAAATAGACTAACCTACGTGACATTTTTTCTTAAGGGGGTAAATTCGTTCGGTAATGGCACTTGAGCAGACTTCAGGAGTAAAGTTTTTACGAAACTCGGGGGTCCACTGTACTTACAAAAGCATTTAAAAAAATAAACTTACATAAAAGGGCGATTTTGGGGACCATCGTAACTCGAGGTACCACTGTATTACTACTTCCCCATCTCACTGTTAGGTATCCAGCAATAGGACATTATTATATTCATGGGGATCGTCATCAATCATATCCATCATAGGGGAGCACTAAACCCACAGGGGTTATACAGCACCTGGGGGAATGGGAAGCAATCAGGTTGAATCCAAGAAAGGGAAGATCAGTTCCACTTCAATCAGGAACTCCTCACTAGCATTAAGGAACCTTCCATGAGGGAGATTCATGGGAAATGCTAAGGATTAAGACAAGTTCATAAGTAAAAGAATACTGATATTAGTGTCAATTATTATTTCAGTATCCAAACATCAGTAAAGGTTTATTTGTGTGCACTGTGCTTTTTAAGTATTTGCTGTATTAAGAAACTAGTGCCCAATACAGCATCTTTCAAATTTTAAGTTTCTCTCTCTAATGAGCAGTAGATTTTGGAATCTAAGGAAACATTTGCCTTGGATTCAATTTAATATTTAGAAATCATACAGACTAATAATGTACACATGTATTATTATTCTGTACACACTAATACATGACATGATATATTACAGGGCCATGGTTAACTATCACACAACTGACCTAACAAAAGTTCTTCCAATTCTTTAATACATTGCCCATAAAGTTTGCAACATGATTCATAATGAAATAGAAGAAAAAAGTTATAAGTGGACTGGAATTCACTATAATAGAATGAAGAAAATAAGATGTAATAATATACACAATACAGCACAGGTTTCTCTCGCTCTATGTGGTCTCACTTTGTGTGTATTCACCTTTATACAGTGAACCACTTGTCATTAATTCATTGTATGTGGATTAAATTTGTTCTTATGCAGCCTTCCAATTTCAACACCACTGATTTTTTAACCATCTCTCTTTCAATATAATTCGAAGCTGGTTTAAATGTACATTTACAAATAAGAAATATGAGAAAACAGATTTAGGTATGGGAAATACAGTAAGTATATTTTGAACAAAATCCTATGGCTGGATATCAATTCAAGATTCTTCAGCAAAGTCAAAAGGAAGTGAGCACCAAGCCAGATGAAACAGCTGTGCCAACACCAGGCTAGGACCAGGAGTGGAGAAGAGAAGGAAAGAAGGGGAATGTGTATTCACAGGTTCATAACATGTGCACGTCAACCCAGGTTATCACAGACTGGCTGGTTGGTGGGAGAAAGGAGGATAGAAGGAAAGAGAATTATGAAAGAACTTTTTGGGATTTTCTTTTTTTCTTTCTAGGAGGCAAATGAATCTTTTACTATACAGTGGACCCTCGCTATTCGAACATTCTTCATTCCAGAATGCTGTTCAAGTGCTGTTACCAAACGAATTTATTCCCATAAGGATTATTATTATAATCAAATAGAAGCGCTAAACCACAGGGGTTATACAGCGCTGCAGGTTATTGTAGGATGCAGGGAGAGTGGGTTGTAAGAGGGAGATGGACGATTAGTAGGGTATGGATTCCCATAAGGAATGATGTAAATTAGATTAGTCCATTTCACACCCCCAAAATACACTTATAAAAGCACTTACAATAATAAACTTACATAAAAGGGCGAGTTTGGAGTGTTCGAATAGCGAGGGTCCACTGTATATGACTGCTCAGTGCATGTGTGGCAAGCTCACATATTTTTGGTAAACACTCAAGAAATGTAGAATTGGCAAAGTCTTGGAACACATCCCTATGTTTTACATGTTATGTTGAGTTTACTTTACAAGATTTTGCTTTGAATAAATTATATACCATCCATATCAGGTCACTTATTACATTCATTAAATCTATAAGGGTCATACAGCATCTAAGGAAATGGAAGGCAATGAGATTCAATCCAAGGACAGGGAGGATAGGACCAATTCCTTGGACCAATAGCCCCCTTACTGGCATGAAGGTACCTACATCCCTTGAGGGGTTAAGGAAGCCTTCAAAATTAACAGACAGACCCAAGAGCTGAAGCTTAAAACCATATTCAACTACAGCAGTTAAATAGCAATTTTAATAAAATATAATATACTGTACTATAGAAACACTAATTAAAAATAACAAAAATTACTTTTTGCTAAATCTCAGTGTACAATAAAATAAGGCATTGATGGAGTGTCACGACCGTGATGGGCAATAGTGAAAACGAGCCCCAAGTAAATTACAGTGGAACCTCGGTTTTCATATGCCCTAGTTTGTATGTAAAACTAGTTATTCTCTATAAAATGTATTTTTTGTTAATATTTTATAGAGTAACTATAGTTTTACATACAAACTAGGGCATACGAAAACTGAGGTTCCACTGTATAACCTGTGTAAAGAAATTTGAAGGGTCACTTAATAAAAACATTATGAAGAGAGAAGGGAGGAGAGAAACTGAAAGACAATTAATTTTAAAAAAATACAAGCAAAATTTTTATTTACAGTACACCATATTATTATTACAGTAGTCTGTCTTTATAAATTATTATTGCTTTATTCCCAAAAAAATGTTTTATAATAAACCCTCAATTTAACAGATTAACAGAAAGGACGGGGAGCCCGTAATGGTGAATGTGGTTGGACAGAGATGTTTTTGACTAAAATCTTAACAACAAAGTTCATTTCTGCAACCAATTTCTGCAATCTGTTGTTTCAGAATCAATTAATCCAGCAAATACTGTCCAGTATTTCCCAAGTCTGTTAAACTGTGGTCCATTAAATCAAGGGTCTACTGCACTTCAGAATAAGTCCATACAATACAAATTTTCCAATGAAGCAAATTACTTTTGCTGAATTACCAGTACTATACAGTCCAACATCGTGTAACAAAAATAAGTGTCCGAATCTCTAGAAATTGCGGTATCTAATTATCCAGACATATACCTGTTACTCCACCAAATATGTCAGCATCAATTGAATTAGTGATAGTGAGCTCTGGTTCTTTTGTCAACTGCTGCATCAGATACTCTAGAGGCTTCTTCAAGCAAATCCTCTTCAAGACACTTATTTCAAAGTAGCCAATTTTATGTTTAGAAGGGTATGTGATGCTCTTGCTTTTTACTTTCCTTTCCTTAATATCAATTTTGTTAGCACAAAGGACAACAGGAATATCTGGGCGCACTCTAAGAATATCTTTATGCCAATTTGGTACATTTTTGTACGTTATTTTGGAAGTTACATCAAAGAAAATGACAGCTGCATCAGCACCAGAATAATATGCATCTCTTAAAGGACCTAACTTTTCTTGGCCAGCTGTGTCCCATATGACTACTGTACTTGGACCATGGGAGGTGTTTACTGCAATTTCGTGCTTCTCTACTCCTAATGTAGCGATGTATTCCTTCCGAAAATCCTCATTTTGTAGTCGAGTAACAAAGCTGGATTTTCCTGTTCCGCCATCACCAACCAGTACAATCTTGTATTTTCCAGGCTTAGAACAGCTAGTGGAATCTGGCAGTGTTTGCCCATCACTTGATGAGTGACATGCTTCCTCCATCCCTGAGTTTATATGCAAGATGAAATACCAGACTGTATCATTGGAACTTTCAAGCTGCTGATGTCAGATGGCTCTAAGGCTGAAAAGAAAAAAAAGGTAGAGTTGGGTTATCCTGGTCAAGATTAAAACTAAGGCTTTATGTGTAAAACACACAATTTTACAACACTGCTGTGAAATACATGAAGCTCCAAACTAGGAATATAAATAACATGAAATGGTAACTACTGTAATGCCTTAGTTAAATCTGACCAATTGAATTTAGTACTCAACTCTTCCTTTATTTTGCAGATTTACTGTCTTATACCTGCCTTTATATAAAAAAAAAGGGAACTGGTGCACTTGTCTGAATTAGCTTAAATGCTAAATTTAAAACTGTTTGAAATTTGACGTGTGCAACACACTGAAGAAATGATTATAGAAGTCACTGATAGACTAACTGCCAATACAATATTTAAAGAGCTATTAAACATCCCAGGATATTTCACACTTAGAGTAGAATAGTTGCCTATGGATTAATATACATGTACATGTATAGTCATGGGGAAGAACTAGTCCCTTAAGGGTCATACAGTACCAGGGAACTGGACAACTAAAAGGAACATCAAACTAAAAGATTATACAGGTGTCTTTCACTTAATGCTGTAGATGTGTTAAGGCCTTGGCAGTTGTACTCAGCTCAATCAGATTATCAACACTTAATTTCATATATAGTAATAAGAATCTTCAGTGGAGTTTCTGAACTGCAGGGATTGCATGTGGATTTACCAATAGAAATTTGACATCACACGAGAGCAAATTACCATAGCGAGAGCCCACAAAGTGAGGGAACAGTGGTGCAGCCATGGGAAAGGAGGGAGAATAGTCTAAAGGAACTAAAGCACCCCTTCCACAGAAGCAAATACAGTGGTACCTTGACGTACGAGCAGCTCCCAACTCGAACAATTATACAAGTTTATTTCTGTAAGTGCTTTTGTAAGTGTATTTTTGGGAGTCTGAAATGGATTAATCTAATTTACATTATTCCTTATGGGAACAAATTCGTTTGGTATCCGCACTCGAACAGCCTTCTGAAACAAATTAAGCTCGTAACTCGAGGTACCACTATACTTTTATTTTTCAATTAAATGGCTAATTTTCACTGTATTATATTGACCAGTGACAACAAAAGGATGATAACTTCAGAAATTTCACATATACAGTGGACCCTCAGTTTTCGTTCACCTCCAAACTCGAACAATTATGTAAGTGTATTTTCGTAAGTGCTTTTGTAAGTGTATTTTTGGGGGTCTGAAATGACTAATCTAATTTACATTTGTCCTTATGGGAACAAATTCGTTCGGTAACGGCACTCAAACAGCCTTCTGGAAAGAATTTTCAATGAAAACCGAGGGTCCACTGTACATATACATACAGTGGTACCCCGGTTTACGATATTTTATCGTTCCAGATTGCTGTTCAAGTGCCATTACCAAACGAATTTATCCCCATAAGGAATAATATAAAATAGACTAGTCCTTTTAGACCCCCAAAAATACACTTACAAAAGCATTTAAAAAAATTAACTTACATAAAAGAACGAGTTTGGAGACCATCGTAAACCAGGGTACCACTGTATATACTATACATAAAATCATTTGTTTTTAAAAGACAACTTCTTTGATTTTCTCAGAATCTTATGTTTAATTAAGCCCCCCCACCTCCCAATTGAAATCTTGGCTTAAGCCTACCCCTCCGGACAAAACTCTTGGATGCAATACTGTGAAAAACACTTCTATCCTGTCACACTGTTGGAGGAAAGAGAAGAGGTGGGAATGAGCTGACTGGAGTAGATAGTCAGGTAAAGGTGAAATTAAGCTCTGTTGGATCATGTTTAATTAGATTGGCTTCGCTCAATAACAAGTCCCACTTTGGTCTAAGCATTTTCGTCTGTAATTTTCTTCAATCAATCAATTTACTTCCCCATGATGCATAGTTTGTTCAAAATTGGGCGACATAACATCTCTCAAATGGAAAGTCACTTAGTTATGCAAAGCATTTCGGACTGTTTGTAACGGCTTTATTGAGCCACAATAAAATGTCAACATTAGTGGCATCTGTCCATTTCCCTAAAAAGCTTAAACCTAACTTACGGTTAGAAGGGCTACAGAATTTTACATAGATGTACATAAGACAACAATACTTTTTACAGTAAAATAGATTACATGAATAATAAATACAGTGGTACCCCGGTTTACGATATTTTTTCATTCCAGAATGCTGTTCAAGTGCCATTACCAAACGAATTTATCTCCTTAAGAAAAGTTGTAAAATAGACTAGTCCTTTTAGACCCCCAAAATTACACTTACAAAAGCATTTAAAAAAATAAACTTACATAAAAGGGTGAGTTTGGGGACCATCGTAAACCGGGGTACCACTGTATATGTGAAGCAGAAAAAATCATAACACTTAGATTATACTATATTAAGGTTACTCTGTTAATTAAAAATAAAAGTAATAAAGACTACTATAAGAGTGAAACTGTATTATTACAGAATGTGATAAGACTATTTTACATGTTAAGATTAAAGATTCTGTATTTCAGCATGATACGTTTGTACAGAGATGGGTGATATTTAGGTGTTCATGCAGAAAGACCCTTATTGTTATTATCAAAATTAAGCGCTAAACCCACAAGGGTCAAACAGCACCGCAATTATTATAATCATGGGGGAGCGCTAAACCCGTAGGATTATACACCACCTGTCGGGGGGGATGGAAGGTGTTCCGATTTAATTCAGGGAACTGGAGCAGATTAAATTCCCTAGATCAAGAGCCCCTCATCAGAAACCTCCCTTGATGGGACAGCACTGTAGAAAGTCCCTTAGTATGCAGAGGATGACTCAATGTATAGACGAGTTTTTTTTTTTTTTAATCTTCTGGACGCTGTGTGCTAACAATTTTTTTTCTGCTTGCCAGCTTGGGCATGCAAGTTTATTCAGGTATACACAAATACAGTTGTAGATCATACATAACAGCATATGCATAGAGAACCCAGGATAACCCAAAAAAGTCAGAGCGACTTATTTCCATTGGGGTCCTTTTAATACACGCCATAGTATACCACTCCTGACCTAGGTAGTTTGCTATTCAGCTTACCACTATGCACAGATATATTGATTTACATTTATATCAGAGTATCAAGCAAACTGAAGTATATACGTATTACAATACATATGGGAGTAACTAGTTACTTAACCTAGAACCTCAAGAGAAATTTACTCGGAATTTACCGGGTTATATTTCCTTGATTTAAAAAAAGTAAATAAAATAACTGCAAAAACATCTGTAAAATATCTGAAACTTGTGTATTGAACATGATTTTTTTAAATTTAATTGAAGTTTACTCTGGTAAAATAATCGTTGATAAACTCAAAATTTCTACGTATTTCATTTAAAACACCAGGCAGCGCTGTACCCGTAGGGTTTATACAGCGCCTGGGACAAATTCCGGTTCAATCCAAGGAAGTGGAGGCTTAGTCCTCTTCCTTGGATCAAGTCCCTCAAATTTCTACATAATTGATTATACGATTACAAGTATAATTATTATATTCAGACCCTAAACCCGTACGGTCCGGACAGCGCCTAGGGACGGGGAGGTAATCAGGTTTGATCCAAGGGTAGGGCAGCTCCAATTCATTGGATCAACAGCCCTAACATCAAGGCACCTGCCAGATGATTCAAAATATATTAATCACTATTAGTAACATAATTTAAAATGAGTCTCACTACTATCAGGCTGCAAGACGAGGTATTCTTCTTCTTCCTCCTCTTCTTCCTCTTCCTTCTCTTCCTAATACGTAATATATTATGCTTCTCTTCCCTTTGGTTCAAATTATGTGTCCTTCTAGCTCCAGGCACACCATTATTTCCACCATCATAATTCTCGTATTTATCCTTATTATTCAACCCAACGAGACTAACAACATATTTCATAATATATAGAATAATTTACTTTAGCATTAACGAGGTGTTTTGAAGAGTAAGTTTTATATTTGAGTTTATTGTAACTTATATTCCCAGTGGAAATAACAGTTTTTTGAGTGAGTATTTTTGACTTGTAATATACCAGATTTAACAGTGTTTCTTTGTCTTCATAATGTATTACAATTATTACTGCTTCAGTAAATGCTGTTAGATTGTAATGAGTAATAATAATAATAATAATAATAATAATAGCCACAGTGTACTGCTATAATTTATATCTTAGGCTATATTAAGTCACTTTGACTTTTTAGGGGCTGTACAAGGTAATTTACACACATGTTACTATGTATGATAATTGTACTTACGTGTACCTGTACATAAATAAACTTACTTAACCCAATCAAGAAAATGCACTTCACCCAAAATCTCTTATTACCTATTTGTGTAAAACATTTGAAAGTATGATTCTAAATCGTCTCATGCATATAATCCAACAACTTCTGTCTCCCTGGATGTAAGGTTTTATGCATGGAGTGTGCATCATTGCATAACCATCTTTCTCACCCTGTACACTGATAGCTTCTACATTGCCTTCCTTGGCCTTAAATCTGCCTTTAATAGTATAACTGACATGCATTCATTAGTAAACTTGCCAGAATGGATGTATGAGGATGGCTTCTCCGGTGGATTGAAGGTTCCCTGTCCAATATCAAGTCTTTGTGTTGTTCTAGGGACATAGAAATAAAACTAAAAACTTTGACTTACAAACCCCACAGGGAGGTGTCCTCAGTCCCACCTTATTCAATAGTTTAATTAATGCTCTACTAAATGCTGTGCTGTGTTTAAAGTACTTTCTTCATGAGTCTGGCCACTAATAAGAACAAGCCACAGAACGGATGGGGCTTGAACCCATGGCGAGTAATAAAATTCACAGGCCAGTGCATTAGCCACTTGCCATGGATTCAAACTCCACCCGGTCCGTGGTTTGCTTGTAATCGTGTTATTACGATTTCGTGAGTCAAGAAGGATAACTTTCAACTAGAGTAAAGCAATGAACAGAGACTAACTTTGCTTTTCCTAAAGTCAGAAAAAAGAGCATTTCGGGGAATAGGGTCACCTAGTACCACTGAGAACAAAAGGTTGGGACGCTGTTTTTTTTTTTTTTTTTTTTACAGGCACCTAAAGTCAGTACCTGACCAGCCGGGCTGTGGTTCGTACATCAGTTTACGTGTGGCCAGCAGTAACAGCCTGGTTGATCAGACCCTGATCCACCACGAGGCCTGGTCTCAGACCGGGTCACGGGGGCGTTAACCCCCGAAACCCTCTCCAGGTATACCAGGCACATACCAGGCATACCAGGCACAGAGCCGTGGTAAAAAAAAAATCGATCCAGTACGCTTAAAGAATATTATCTAAAGTCGCTTGATACCAACCTTGTGATCATTAAGAGAAAAGCTCATTCTTAAATGAACCTTTTTACCTGGTCCTGTATCAGAAAAAAACTGTCTAAGAGTATTATTATTATCAGCCCTTGAAGGAAGTCAAAAATGAACTGATATAACACTGACATGTTGAAGCACCAAGTCCAACTCCTCTATCTTGCAGGAAAGTTAAAAAATGGGGAGAGAATTAGTCTATACCGATCAGCCGTTTTAATAACCTTTTGTGAATCAGAGCAGGTAATTTTTATTACATTACACTTGTAATTATATTTCTTCTAGTTACTACGAATATTGCGGGGAAAGAATAGGGGGGAGGGGAGGAGACAGAAAAACAAAAAAAAATCATATATCTGAGGTATACTAAAACAATACGAGACTTGCCACTTTATTTGTACATTAGACAAAGCATATGCATGAGAAACATTTCTTTATATACTTGAGCCACGATAAAAATATATGCAAAAATAATCACAGGCAAAAACCTTAGATAAAGATTATTCAAAAATCTTTCAATAAATTCTGTTTCTTCACTTCGGTTAAAGAACATCTATCAACTATTCATGGCACACTTGTGAATATAATAGTCGAAGAATTAGTTACAGCCAGAGCCCGATTAAGATTTTGTAGGGTACCACAGTTAAAATTCAAACATTTGCTTTGCGTAATTTCTTGGAGACAAATTTCTCCAGAACATTAGTAAATTGTAAGGTGTTGAGAACATCTCTGGAGGTCCTCCAGCTGGTGGAGGCCCTCCAGCTGATGGAAACCCTCCAGCTGGTGGAGGCCCTCCAGCTGGTGGAGGCCCTTCAGCTGATGGAAACCCTCCAGCTGGTGGAGGCCCTCCAGCTGGTGGAGGCCCTCCAGCTGGTGGAGGCCCTCCAGCTGGTGGAGGCCCTCCAGCTGGCGGAGGCCCTCTAGTTGGTGAAGACCCTCCAGCTGACGGAGACCCTCCAGTTGGCGGAGGCCCTCCAGCTGGTGGAGGCCCTCCAGCTGGTGGAGGCCCTCCAGCTGGCGGAGACTCTTGCACTGCAGCTCATGAAGCCCATGAGTTAATCCCCGCCCTGGTTACAGTCAATATACAATGACACATTAATTAGTTGATTTATTTAATTGGTGATTACATATGTGTACAAAGTCTAACTGTAAAAGGCAACTTATTGTCATCCACTTATATGCCTTTTATTAATAGTCTTTTATTACATTTGCGTCAAGATTAGAAAATCAGCAACAAACACCAGAAGGGAATAAATAGGAAACGATAATAAGGGGAAAAAAAGTTTTTAAAGGGAGTTTAAAATAAGCCTACTGCAGATTACAAATTCTAATACGAAAATCCGTAACGTATGGTTGCTAGTTAATGAGGTTTAAAGACTATCGACTGCACGAGGGTCATTAAGGCTGTATGTAACCTGTTCACAACCAGACAAGAACACTTCAATCCCTAAAATAGGAATTAAACTCTCAGCATATATACGCTGAGAGAAATACACTCTCAGAGTATATATCCTGTGAAAGTCTGATGTATAGAGTGAGTTGAACATAATAGAATATCTTGTATTAGTATAGACTAGTTGTTATTATTATTATTATTATTATTATTATTATTATTATTATTAGTATGAGATATAGACTGAGAAACCTCTCGTATCCAGAATACTAAGTGATGTGTGAGCCGCATGGGTCAACACAAGAAGTAGTGGAGGCTCGATTCTCCGTCTGTTAATGGCGAGGCAGACTACATAACTGTACTGACAGGCAGTAATGTACTAACAAGAGAAAAGTTTGGAGACGATACTGAAAAAAAGTAATACTAAAAGTCCTGAAACTAATTGTATATTCGTATTTAAATTTCAAAGTCAGTTTATTCTAGTGTACAGTCGTTCTTCTTACAAGGAGGATGATTCTGGGGTATCAGTGACTCTGCTGAAGATGCGGACTCTACTGATGCCACCGTCTGGAGCTATAACAATTCTGACGTGAGAAACTGCACCCTCCATCACTACCTCGTCTTCGTACAGATGAAGGGAATGTGCACTTAACTGAAACAGTAAATTCCACTTGAAGATATAAGTGAAATAAGTTAAAATAAAGTGTCATATTTTGGCCTTGACGCCCGAAATACTCTGCATAACCAGGGGCTTTCTATATAGTATGTTACTGATGTCAGCTAGGTCTGTATAAGTTATATAATGTTCTTGTTGAAATAATGATTATTATTATTATTATTATTATTATTATTATTATTATTATTATTATTATTATTATTATTATGTCCCCATGACCAACATGATAATTTATCCCTTATCATACAGAGTGATATAATTCTGATAAATATTCTTCGGTAAAGCCCTTTAACTCAATTATTATAGTTATTATACTTATATAAACGAACCTACACTTATATTATTAAAAAGTACTGCTAGAAGACCGAGCCTAAAGAAAAGAAACAGCATCCCTGAAATGTTGAAGCTCTTTAAACTGTTTTCGCTGCTGCCAGATTCATACTGCCCTTGCTGCTGCCAGGTTCATACTGCCCTTACTGCTGCCAGGTTCACACTGCCCTTACTGCTGCCAGGTTCATACTGCCCTTGCTGCTGCCAGGTTCATACTGCCCTTGCTGCTGCCAGGTTCATACTGCCCTTGCTGCTGCCAGGTTCATACTGCCCTTACTGCTGCCAGGTTCATACTGCCCTTACTGCTGCCAGGTTCACACTGCCCTTACTGCTGCCAGGTTCATACTGCCCTTACTGCTGCCAGGTTCACACTGCCCTTACTGCTGCCAGGTTCATACTGCCCTTACTGCTGCCAGGTTCACACTGCCCTTACTGCTGCCAGGTTCATACTGCCCTTACTGCTGCCAGGTTCATACTGCCCTTGCTGCTGCCAGGAAGCACATGTCGCAGATGTCGCTATTATATACCATTCATATATACAACAGTATTCTACTTAACAAATAACCTTGGAGAAAAAAATAATTCAGGCAACCAGCTAAATGTACTCTTTCGGGTACCTAATTGTCTAAAATATTAATTAGAAGTAAAGCTTTAGTTTCTAACGCGCTGAATGAGCCACAAGGGGTGGCGCATTTTTGTGAGGATAATAATAATTTAGTTCCTAACCTTCTGTGGGGGCAATATAGTGTGCCAGAAGCTGTCGTCCGTCCCAAACTTCTCTGGTTCCTGGCGGCTCTGAAGAAGGCAGCCATCTACCCTGCAGGAGTCCGGAAAGTTGCCCTTAAAGTGATGGGTGTCGACATGGACTCGCAAGACCTTGCCAGGATGCCCCAGACGAATTACTGCCCATTCGAATCCGCTAAACTGAAGCACCCCTCGACTGTCCGCTGTGGAAACAATGCTGTTACAACGTCAACATTACCACTATCTATATAGACATACGTGTGTATATAGACATATGTCTACATATAGACAGATGTGTGTATATTTAACTGTCAATAAGAAAGTTACATATTTGAGTGGAAAACTGGGTAGCAAGGGAACCTGAAATAAAGTTTGAGGGTTAAAAAATACATTCTTTATATATGGTGTTAGATTTTTTTTCAGCAGTACTCCTTCCCCTACAGAAAATTAAATGGATCCGGTGACAATCACCAATTACATACTTACAGAGGTCTTTAAATATTTAGTCATCAATATTCTCGGTGACCTCATAAACCCACCCACACAACACACCCACCCACACAACACACCCACTCACACTCACCTAAGGGAACCACAGGCTAAGATAACATATTCCTATATATAATGAGGGAAGAAACAGAAACACTGTGTGAGGACATAATAAATATCTCCATGTTGTTAGAGAAGGAACAGCTATCAGATATGTAGAGGATAACAGTGTAGTCGCTACATTTATGAAGGGGAGAGACAGGAGGTACTGGACTACAGGCTGGTATAACCGACCTGTATCCTGTCCAAGGTAATTGAGAAGGTAGTCAAGTAGAGGGCATGGGGATCCTGGAGAGCAGAGACTTCATCAGTGAAAACCAAGATAGATTCAGAGACGAGATATCCAGCTTAAAGTATAAGAGAATTGAAATAAAGCAGGAGAGAGATGAGATGACTGCATCTTCTCGGAAGGTGAGGATACATTCCACACTGTTCAACACTCTTATATTTTGCTTGTTAAATACAGCTGGGTGCGTTGTCAAAATTTTCTGTCATTTCCATCTACTCATTTTCTTTCTTGTTACGCTTTATGCTTGTCTACAAGCATTCAATTAGGGGCACATTTATTGATACAGGCATTGTCAAAATGAACAAGATACGATATTTTGCAAGAATTCTTCTACGGGGCTAATAGTCAGAATTTTGTAAGCATGTCAACTGATTTAAAGGATCTATTTAAGTTTTAAGCTCCAGCTCTTGAACCTGCCTCTTAATATTAATTTGGTTTATATGATTTTGATCTATCATAGTTTGTTTTGAAGCTTTGAACTGTTTCGTTTTGCATTATGTTGTCTGTTTAATTTTTCTGCTTTGTGTAAAAAGGAAATACTAACGTCTGTGTGAGTCATTTAGGCATCCATGTTCCAACTGTGTGCCCTCATTCTGTTATGACCCGCAGCAGGTCCTTTTGGTCATCTGACCGAGGCCTTTCCCTGGCTTACCGGTCCACCCCTTTAAAAATTAAGGTTATGATTATAACCACTAGTTTATAACAGAAGAATGGAGGAATTTTGTGTACAGCTCATGGAGAATTTACCACTACCGTTTCACAGTATAAGTTACAAGGGTATATTTATATAAATTACAAGGGTATATTTACCTAAATGCGTTTCTCTCAGTGGTTATACTCTGTTAGGGATTAAAATATTCTTGAATGGTGAATACGACTCATTGTGACCTCCATAATCCTAATTTTATTTGAGATTCCGCTCACAGGATGAGCATGGGGTCCACAATAAGCTAGCTGCTCAGGCGACACAACCAACACTTGAATGGTGATGTACAGGTGACATGTAACCTTAATAATTCACGCAGTTTTAAATCTAATAACCCAAGCAACTCTCTTGAAGCCTATTTTCCACCACTAACCTTGGAGGATAGGTGGTCTGTCTAGCCTCCGTGCCGTCTCCCATCCGTCGGCCATGGTAGAGGCTCGGGCAGGGCTGAGGAGGTTACGTGGGTGACCATAGTGGGCATCGCTATACCCCACACACACACCTCCATTACCCACTGCTGCCAGGTCAACCACCTCACCAACACAAACAATTAGTAAATAGATACCTAGGAATTAGTATACTGTTATTTGTCACATCCAGAGGGGAAACCAAAGGAAAAAAATAAGACTCCAATGGAAATAAGCTACAATGCTTGGTTTTCTTGAGTTCTCCTGGTCCATATTCACAACTAACCTACAAATTAAAAACGAAAAGAGGCGCACTGCAGCAGGGTCCAGTCCCTGGACCCATTATATGCCTTTCTAACTTTTTGACTACCGCCCACAGGATGGGTATGGGCTGCATAATTGCGATATTAAACCAACTAAACTGAAACAGGCCTGTTGGCCCATGCTAGGTGGGTTAGTAGTGAATTGCTCCAGCCACGGAACTGTACCTTTTTTTTTTTATCATTCTGGAAATAACTGTGAAGCCATCATAAGTTTTAGACTAATCATTAAAGATTAGTATTAAAGTCCAGTCTAATCGATGTTTATTATACAGAATTTTTTGTAGCAATATTGTTTTCAAATTAGGATGTGGTACAGCGGTTAGCATAATGGTCTTCTAATCTGTTATAAACTAATTCAAGCCTACCAATTCTCCGTATTTCAATACAATGATTTCTTACAACACGGCAGATGCTGGCTGACGGCCGAGGCGCATGGGCAGCCACTTTGATCTTCACACAGGAAGCACGTAGCTGGTAAATTTATTTAGGTACAGAGGCACATAAGTACATTATCATACATAGTTTAACATATGTGTAAATTACCTAGGATAACCTCAAAAAAGCCAAACGATAAAATTCCGTCTGTTACCTGGTTACAGACCGGGCCGTGGGGGCGTTGACCCCCGAAACCCTCTTCAGGTATACCTGCTTATTCTCCACTCAGACTATCACACAGAACATACTATGCTTACAGGATATAGATGCGAACAGCTAGCATCCATGGAGGCCATTCAGCGTAATGCAGTTAATGACAAAATGTGAGACTTTAAGATCAGAATTTCAGGTTTTTATTATAAAGTACAGGTGAAAATACTGAGGGTATAACATATATTTTGGTCTCGGCCCCTGGACCCATTATGTCCCTCTGTAATATTTTAACTACAGCCCACAAAATAGGGTGCATGAGTTAGTTTAATATCTCTATTATGCATCCCATATCCATGGCGTGGGAGGTAGTCAAAAAAATAGAGGCATGTAATGGGTCTATGGACTGGGCCGCAGAGTTTTGAAAGTTATCAAACTAACTCTACGCACCTATCTTCTGGGGTATAAGACTCACCTCAAGAGGAGAGACGAGGTACCAGTCAGGCACAGCGTAACCAAAGACCCTGAGTCTGGCGATGCCTCCGTCAGGAAATATATTGAGCCTGAGGTGCGTGTATCGCTGAGAGGAAGAACTCCTGAGGAAGGTGTGGCAGGTGTCGCGGTAACCTGGTTGAGCCTTAGACAGAGGAATGATTGTATCCCAGTCCTGCACACACGTGGAATATGCTAGGTTTACACATGTTGCAAGGCATGATAAAGGGGTTTACACATATTGCAAGACATGATAAAGGAGTTCACACATGTTGCAAGGCATGATAAAGGGGTTTACACATATTGCAAGACATGATAAAGGAGTTTACACATGTTACAAGGCATGATAAAGGGGTAGTAGGAGGAAGAAAGGATGTGTGAAGCAGCGTATTGCCGACAATTTCCAAAACAAACCTTTTACTGGAATAACATTTCCGCGTAGAGCGAAAATCCATCATAAATTGATAAAGCTCTACACAGAGCGAAACGTTTTCTCAATGTAGGTTTGTTCTGCAATTTACAGAGCACCGGGACCATAGGCTCATTCAGCACTGTGCAGTAAAATATTCAGGAAACCATTCACACACAATAACACTCAGTAAAATAATAAATACACCCAGACAAGACTCAAATACCTCGTAACAGGAAAAAAAAAATAATAATGAAAATTTTGTCGCCCCCAAAACTATTTAGGACTTTTCATGTGTTTCTAAAAAATCACTACAACTGCACTCAGTAAAACAATAAAAGGAATCGAACAGGGTTGAATTATTCTGCATTAGGAAGGAATAAAAACATAAATTGGTAATATATATATTGTATCCACAAAATTTCCTGGGATCATACATATACCTAGGTAGGTACAAAACAACTAAAAAGGGGCTGAAACTATAGACAATAAATATGCTACAGTCAGGGGCATTACATATATCAGAGTGAGAAGCAGGAGCACCTGCATCCAGGTAATTATGAGGGAGAGGATTACTTCCTAATGGTGATATTTTATAAGAAATTATATCTACTTTTAAATGTTATGATGGAATGGCAGAACTGTCAAGATGTGTATAGAGCAATTAATAAATTCATGTAGTACTAAAAATCCTATTGAAAAATACCCCTAAATTAAGGGGAAATTTTAAATCTCCGACAATTATACAGTTATGAGACATTCAACCAATATTTTAGCTTGTAAAGTTATATATTTTTTTACACAAGTCAATTTTAGAGGCTAAGAGCTCTTATTCTACCTAACCTCATTTCAAAGCCTATCCTTCCCAGAATGCGACCCACAACAGTCGATTAACATCCAGGTACCTACTTATAAGCTGTTAGGTGAACAGGGACAACAGGTGTAAGGAAACATGCCCAACGTTTCTACCCAGCAGCATAAAGTAAACTAACAATACCACTAAGCGGGCCATATTATTTAACAAGACTCGTGTTAGGTGGTTTTTCCCAGAAGGATACAGTACCAAGAGTAAACGGTGTTGCAGACTTCACTCACCTCTGAGTGAAGCCTCGCCACCTGCTGGAGGTCGTCGTCACTTGCCTCGCTGCCCATCACACTCTGCCTCTCAGGGATCAATGCCTCTTCTGGAATGGGTTACAGAGAACAAGTACAGCTAATGGAGATGGTCACATGAAACGAATACAGTTAACAGGGAGGTAGAGGTTATCACAAGTTCATAACATTTTTTGTAATTCATCAGGGTGGCACACTGTTGATACTTAGACCTGGTATTTACTCAAGCAAAGGAAGACATCTGTAACATGAAACTATGCTATTATATATGGCTTACGTGATGAAAGAGAAACGCATAAACAGGAAGTACTGAACAATAAGAAAGGATACTGTACAATGTTTTAAGGAAGTATTTCAGAGACACTGAACCGGATAAAATGTTACAAGAGACATATAAAAATAATGTATACAGACCATTCTGTAATATTTATGAAATTGGTATTAATCTATTCCACAATGGGTAAAAGAAGAAATATTAAATATTGGTTCCAAGTGACATGTTGGAGCTATGAAAAATAAAGAACTTGGAAACAATATAGGAAGTTATTACACCTGCAGGTGTAATGACAGCGAGGACAGGGTAGACCTACCTGCAGGTGTAATGACAGCGAGGACAGGGCAAACCTACCTGCAGGTGTAATGACAACGAGGACAGCAGACCTACCTGGAGGTGTAATAACAGCGAGGACAGAGCAGACCTACCTGCAGGTGTAAGGACGGCAGCCTGGAGTGACACTTGGGGAACGTAGTTACCAGTGAAGTAAGAGGTATCTACATCGACGCCTGCCACTACTCCCGCCACTCCTGTAAGGGACAACCATCATTTGACTCCTTATCCAAATAACTACTAGGCAGTCTTTTTTTGAAAGTATATATTGTATATGGGAAGGAAGTCTAAAATAATTTCAAAGTGCTGCATCAGATCATACGTGGAGGGGTATACTTAGAGGGAGTTTTAGGGGGCGCTGACGCCGGCTGGTCAGGTAACTGACTTTAGGTGTCTGTCCAACTCCCTTATTAACAGTTAAACCATAGGTTTAAACGATCCCAGTAAAACCCATTCATACATAGTAAAATAAAACTCACACAAAATGTACCGTGGGTACATGAAGTGGAAATATTCGTTTTTTTATTATATGGCGAGCACTAAACTCATAAGGGTCATTCATTACAGGGGTGGTGGAGGCTCGACCCTCCATTCCTTGATCACGACTTGATCACGACTAGAGATGAAGGTAGGTTGGGCGAGTCAGGACAACTAACGTTAATTGTATTATTATATTCACAGCGAAGCGCTAAACTTAAAGGGCCACACAGTGCCTGGGGAATGAAAGGCAATCAGGTGTGATCCGAGGAAGAGGAGAGAAACTCTTAATTCCTCAGATTAAGAGCCCCTCACCATCGACAAGGCACTCCCTCTTAAAGGGTAAATAATGTTAAATTGGTGTAAACAATGAACTTAGGAAAGAGGAAACATGGCAAAAATGACTGACCCATCTCGATGATGCACCAGTCATGACCTGGCTTCCTCTTCCTCCTGGTCTCCCACCCATCCATCCACTTGCCACACTCAGTGAACTCTCCCTCCTTCCACTCAGCCTCACTCTCCTGGAAGGCAATGTAATATAAAGATAAAGATGTTTATTTCATTAGTATACATCGAGTAGGACTGAACTGATTATAATCATGGCCATATTTTTTAAAGGGGTAAGCCGGTAAGCCAGTGGAAGGCCTCGGTCAGATGACCAAAAGCTCCAGCTGCAGTTCGTCATATAACTAAGACCAGCGTCAGGAACACTTGTCCCGACAAAGTAATACCTATTAAACTAAGAAATTGTTTCAACATATTTCAGATAAATATGAATTTTCACTCAGGACTTTCTGACACATTCTTTTAATATTAACAATATTTCATTGGTTTTGTACTTAGGTGGTTGAGTACTCGGTGGTTGAGTACTCGATTCACAATGCAAAGTCCCCGGGTGTAAGTCCTGGGCTGAGAGACACCTATGAACAAGTCTGTCCACGCTCACCTAGCAGTGAAAAGAAACCTAGGTGCTAAGTCAGCTATTGCATGGTGCACACTATTGAAAGACTCCAATGAAAACCAAGCTACATGGCTTTGGGTTATTTTAAGATTAGTATCTCTCCATGGTAAAATAACGTTTGGCGTATAAACAAAGGATCTGGGGCAAGTGGAAACTTAGGCATGTTTTCAACACCTGCTCCCGTTTACCTAGCTGTAAATAGGTACCAGAGTACCTATTTCTAGCTAGGTAATGTTAGTATATCTTAGATGTTAGTGTACCTGGGATGTTATTATACCTTAGAACGCAGGATCACTGACCAGGCCTACTGGCCCATGTTAGGCAGGTCTAACTCACCCCAACCCACACCCACTCATGTGCCCGTCCAGCTTATATTTAAAGCTACCCAGAGTTCTTGCCTCAGTGCCACTACTTGGAAGTTTGTTCCACTCATCTATAACTGTTCCCAAACCAATATTTCATTACTATTATTATATTAAAGGGAAGGCGCCAAATCCGTATAGGTCAGACAGCACTTGGGAAATGGGCGGCAATCAGGTTCGATCCGAGGAAGGGGAGAGCAGTACAAATTCTTCGGTTCAAGAACCCTTCGCCAGCATCAAGGCACCTAAAAAAAATAACAGCTCTTGGCCTTTAAATTCGACGACGTAAAAAGAAATCTAAGGGAGTCATTCTCTAACCTTGATATCTAGTATCATCTTTGCCTAGTCACGCCTAACGTTAGTCAAAAGTGTTTACAAAAAAAAAAAAAAAAAAAATCTTAGCATTACAAGTGTATGCTCAGACACACGAGGTGGATTCTTCTATTGTTTGTTATAATAACCCAAGACTGCTGCACCCTCACACACCCCTGACGCGCCTGTCTATAATGCCTACTCAGTAGGCTTCATCAGTCGAATAAATATTATGTGCTAAACAAGCCACGGGTCTTTCACACTTTCGTGCTTCGTCAGGAGCTATGCAATGTTGCAAGACTTGCAACAGATAGGTTGAGGGAAAAGTTCTCTCAAAAGTAAGGCAGGATAAATAACTGGAGTTTACCTGGAGAGAGTTCCAGGGGTCAACGCCCCTGCGGCCCGGTCTGTGACCAGGCCTCATGTTGGATCAGAGCCTGATCAACCAGGCTGTTACTGCTGGCCGCACGCAGTCCAACGTACGAACCAGAGCCTGGCTGGTCAGGCACCGACTTTAGGTCCCTGTTCAGTGCCTGCTTGAAGACAGCCAGGGGTCTATTGGTAATCCCCCTTATGTATGCTGGGAGGCAGTTGAACAGTCTTGGGCCCCTGACACTTATTGTGTTGTCTCTCAACGTGCTAGTGGCACCCCTGCTTTTCATTGGGGGATGTTACATCGTCTGCCGAGTCTTTTGCTTTCGTAGGGAGTGACTCTCGTGTGCAAGTTCGGTACTAATCCCTCTAGGATTTTCCAAGTATGTATATATAATAATGTATCTCTCCCGCCTGCGTTCCAGGGAGTACAGGTTTAGGAACTTCAAGCGTTCCCAGTAATTGAGGTGGTTTATTGCAGTTATGCGTGCCGTGAAGGTAACTCATTACAATTGTAACATTGTAACTAGATATAAACATGTAAATAATTCATTACCACAGTAACTTGTTTAGTTGTCAGAACTTTGGGGCTGGACCCATTATGTGCCTCTGTAATCTTTTGACTACCGCCCACAGGATGGGTAAGGGGTGCATAATAAAGCTATTCAACTAACCCAATGTATCTCATCTCCTCCAACCTGTTCTGTGCGCAGATGACAACTTTTGTCATTTCCCACTCAAATCCGACTACTCTCAGCAGTACTGTTAATGACGACTACCAATAAACTCACCCTAAATACTGACAAAACCTAGTACATGATGTTTGGAAACAGCTCCAAATATAAAAAAAAAAACATAATGATCAACGGTTCTCCTACTGTAAGACACACCAAGGGAAAATTCTTAGGTTTATACTTTGACTGCAACTTGAAATTTAATACCCACATCCTAAACATTGCCAAGTAGGTCTCCAAAACAGTAGGCATCCTCTCCAAGATACGTTACTGTGTACTTACATTGTACCACTTTAATTTTATCATTACCTCACCTATGGCATTTGTGCCTAGGGATCTACTACACCAAGCTAAGGGTGAAAATATTTTAAGGTGATTAATATGTGTATTGTACATTTATTTTACTTCCATATATTTTTTAAGGCCTAGCTCTATTTCTCACTTAATATGATAGTGTAAACATGTTATCAGGCTTTTATATGCATTTGAAAGTGAAAAGAGTCTATATTCCACTGTTCGGCGATTTTTGCTTTACGGCGGTAGCCCTGAACCTAACCCGCTATATAAGTGGGCACTGTCTGTATATGATTTTGAATTATATATGACTTGCCTTGAGTATATTCTCGGCGACAGCGAACCAGTCATCTGTAGCGAAGAGCACTCGTCCTCCCAGCTGCAGGGCGAGAATACAGGTAGTTAGCAGCCTCGTGTGGCCTAGCATTGAAATAATACCCTATGAAGCTATACCATATTCCGTGAAACAATACCCTAGCCTATCCCAGGAAATAATATCCTAACATATTCTATTAAATAATAATACCCAAGTATAACCTTTGAAATGTCAAAATTTATGAAATATTCTACCCTATATTATGTTAAACAATACCGTAATTAACATAGGAATAGAGGAACACTGTAGCTGAGTTATTGCCCCATAGTTGGCAGGTTTTTCTCAAATCCAATTCCTTATACAGAGGATTAATTTTGTTATCCTTCTCGGCATGTTCTCCAAAACATTTAAATCCATTCTGTGACCATAACCGAGCTGCATAATTTATAATCAAAGCCAGGCCTTGCTAATGATTTATAGAGTTGTGGTATAATCTTTGGACTCCTGTCATTTGTACTTCTTGATATAAGTCCAAACAGTCTGTTAGCTTCATATTTCTGCTTACCATAACTCCCAAGTCCTTTTCATATTCTGTATAGCCAAGTTCCATATTATTTTGTTTGTAAGTGCCAGGACTATTTACATTCCTGAGTATTAAGTCTTTGCATTTATCTAGTGGAAAAAAAAAAACAGTTTGCATTTATCTACATAGAACTGCATCTGCCACTTTTCTGACTACAATATAAGCTTCTCCAAATCTTCCTGAAGTTAAGTGATATCCTCCTCTGAATCTATTATTCGGCCTATTTTTGTATCGTCAGATAATTTATTTCTGTCACCCATTATTTCCTCATGAAAGTCATTAATATAAAGAGTGGTCCCACTCTGATTTCACTGCATTGACTCAGGCCGCTTCCTATTGGTTAGCCATATTTCTATCCATGACAGAACTTTTCCCTCTATACCATGAGTTGCCACCTTATTTAAGCTTTTCTTTGATACTCTATCAAAAGCCTTACTGAAATCCAAATAAACATCATATTCTCTATCATCTACTGCTGGGTTCTTAACCAGGGGTATCTATACTCCTCAGGGGGTATGGGAAACAAATGATGGGGGTCTGGGAAACAAATGATGGGGGTATGGGAAACAAATGATGGGGGTATGGGACTCTATCTCTGAACAATTATAAAAAAAAGTTGTTAGATTAGAATAAACCTGTTCTGTTCCTAGCTATCCATATGTAAAGTAAAACCAGTCTATTGACAACTTTTGAAGTCATATTGCTATCTAATAGGACTGATGATGGTGATGATTTCCACAGTCTGGCGAAGAGGGTATGGGGACACATTACCAAACCACTGAGGATCTGTAATCGTAAAGAGGTTATGTACCCCTGCCTGTACTACTGCCTCGGTGCTTTACTGAAAAAGGCAAGTAATATATCAAACAGGAACGACCTCTCGTGAATCCGCGATAAATCTCATGAATCATATTTCACTCATTATGGTGGTTTATTATAATATGGGCTATAAATGGCTTAGTAATTTGCCTATTATTAAGGTCAGGCTTATTGAGCGGTAATTTGATGGTAATGATTTATTCCTGATTTAAAGATAACAGTTACATTAGCCATTTTCCACACCTTCAGAGCTACACGTGTTTGGAAAGATATATTAAAAAGGCCAATTAGTGGTTCACTAACTTCCCATCTTGCCATCTTATTGCATAGTATAAACCTTGGTACCATGTAGATACCGACAAATTGGTTTAAAAAAGACACGTGAGGAAACACTAGGTCATACTGTCTACTTGTCCTCATTCCAATATGTCATTCTTCAGGTCACCATGTGTCGCTCACGCCTCACTCTCCACCTATATATACTATCTTTTTAACCTCTGCGATGACCACAAATTTTAGAGGGGTGGACCGGTAAACCAGCGGAAGGTCTCGGTCCAATGACCAAAAGCTTCAACGGCAGGTCATCATCTGACTAAGACCCGCGTTAGGAAACAGTCTTGTTTCCTGACAAACCTTACCTAACCTAACCTGTGTATATTAGAAGTAATCAAGGTCCCAGGACCGAAACTTTTCTAATAAATATCCTAGTGTATCCTCACGTTTCTTACTAAACTAACTTCATACCTAAAATGAATATAAATACGCCAATATTATTTATTTTACCTTTTCTGATATCAGGTTATTTAGCTCGGCGAATTTGGGCTTCTGGTCCCTTGAAGTGGAGTCAGCTGGTCTGTGAGCCATGTCAGGAGGTATATGTGATAGTGTGGAGGTTACTGGAGGAGAGAAATTAGTGCGTTACACCCGCCTGGTGATGCACTTGCTACTGCCACTATCTCTCCACCAGCACCACGTGATGACCTTCATGCTTGTCAAGGCTCTACATCCAGAGATTTGGAGTCCCTTTAATTAGATTCAGCCTGAACACTTCCCATTCCTCAGGCGTTGCATAAGCCTTACGGATTTAGTGCTTCCTTGTGAATATACTACTACTACTACTAATAGTATAATAATAATATATATTATTATTATTATTATTATTATTATTATTATTATTATTATTATAATTATTTTATTATTACTATTATTATTATTATTATTATTATTATTATTATTATTATTATTATTATTATAATTATTATTATTATTATTATTATTATTATTATTATTATTATTATTATTATTATTACAATCAGAACTATGCGCTAAGCCCATAAGGATCAGTAATAATAATAATCCTGGTAACAGCAGACTCTTGTGATCATCCCAGGGAAGAGTTTGTCTTAATTAAAGCTCAACGGAAACAAGCCACACTGCTTTACCGTTTTTTTTGGTGTTGACTATCCTATTATTAATCCTCCTGGCTTAATCGTACGAAGAAAATCTCTTAATCTAGCTTAGACTTAGAACATTCACTGTAAAAAACAATTGCATCGTCTCTTGAATCACTGTCACGGTGAGGTCGATACTATGATTTAAAAATAGATACGCAACGCCACTCTATTGTATTATATAGTAACTCAAATGCCATGAGCAAGGAATAAATACACCGATATATGTTTTCTAGCAGTGTGTATATACTGAGAGTTTACTTTAGTCCTGGTTTAGGGATTTTTCAACAAAATTGGATACACCAGCAGTATGTTGCTCTCCTATTCTATATAATTACATAGTGGGAATAAAAGCTAGCTATGTTCCCCATCATATTGCATTACACAGGAGGGACTCATGCAAGGTGTTGAAATCGGTCAGCTTGAGCTGGGTGTAGTTCATATGCTGTAAACTCCACTAACCAATACCATGATCATACTACCTGGAGTATACCTGGAGAGGGTTTCGAGGATCAACACCCCTGCGGCCCGGTAAAGGACAAAAAGTGCATTTAGCTGGAGGTCAAGAGACACGAAATCGTAATAACACGATTTGCAAACAAACCACTGTGTATAAATATACCTAGAAGGATTAATCTTATTGTAGCCAGCTGGCCCATTGACTTACGTGCTGGTCTGGAGTTTTACGACTATGCCGTGAGTTCAAATCCCACCCGTACCGTGGTTTGGAGGTCAAGGGGACGGGAAAAAATGACAGCGGTGACCCCTCGTCCAGCTGACTGACAATGACCATACTCCACTTGATGAAATTCACAGTTCAGTGGTATTATCAGTATAGTCATGGAGCAGCACTAAACCTGCACGGGCCATGCAGTGTCTGGCAGCTCAGCGGTAGCGCTTTCGGCTCGTATTTTTAAAAGCATAGTGTATGGAAACCTTTTTCTTACTCAGAAAGAAGCCTGAAAAGGTTTTACCATACCAATACGCACACCCAAAAACAATTTAACGTTCACAAAATATAAGGTTTTAGAGAAAAATGTCACGTCAATTTAAATTTATTCTTTTATTTAACTCATACATAAATACACATATACATGCAAAATAACCACAGGAGTTATTTCGCATCTTCTATCACTCGCTATTATTACATATATACATATATTGCAGTACAACAGGAATATAAATAACTTCTGAATATGGCAAAAAAAAACTGTCTTTTTAAATAACATTTTCCTAACTTAATTTCTAACATGAATTCAAGCCACTTAACTTAAATCACTTGCAGCCCAACAAGTAATATCCAGGGGCAAGGTATGTCAAATACTCGAGTCACTCTGACTCGAATGGTCAGTGAGACTCTCTAGTCACACTGACTATTCATTCTGGTTGGGATCACTTGTCATCTACCATGGCACAATGATTTTCATTATGTCATGGAACACTAGACAGGTAATACATAAGAAACTATCAAACAAAGACGTGTTGGTAAATTCTACTTATTTATACTTTATCAAAAGACCTTCTATTTTATAAAATATGAAGGTAAACTTATATAAAATATATGAGAGTATGTAAAGGTAACTACTCATGCGAAATTATGAACTTAATGACTTAAAGATGTAACCTTGAATTAATGACACGCGCAGGGATAGACAGGGCCGCGGGGATGTTGACCCCCGCAACACCCTCCAGGGAGGAAGGCTGTTGGCACTACCGCACAAGAAACTGATATAAAAGATAGAGAAGCAGGGAGGAATAACAAGGAAAGCACTACAATGGATCAAAGCATACCTGACAGGAAGGAAACAACGAGTGATTGTCCGTGACGAGGTGTCGGAATGGGTACATGTGACGAGTGGGAATCCACAAGGATCAGTCGTAGGGCCGGTGCTGTTTCTTGTATACGTGATTGACATGACGGAAGGGATAGAGTCAGAGGTATCTCTGTTCGCAGACAATGTGAAACTAATGAGGAGAATACAAGAGACGTGGACCAGGAAAGGCTACAAACGGAGCTGAACAAACTGGAGATCTGGTATGACAAGTGGCTACTGGTGTTTAACCCCAACAAATATAGTTATGAAGTTTGGGGAAGGGCAAAGAAGATCACAGACGGAGTACAGACTCGGGGGGCAAAGGCTGCAAACCTTATTTAATTAATTTACGAATAAAATGTTCATTAAATATTCGCTAGTAACATTAAGATTAAGAATTTGGTATCTCCCCATTTCCAGAGTTTTAATTCTATTGATAATGATATCATCCTCTTCGTCAGTAACTGAATCGTAATCCCATGGTTTGATATGATGTGGACGGAAGTGGGCGTAAGGGGAATAAGGAGCTCCTACCAGGTAGAGTGTGGCCAGCATCGATACTCTCACAGTCAACACTCGCTTGTGCAGGCCCTGCTCAGACGCACTCCAAGCATTAAGACATTTGGCCGCAAAAAAGAAATTCCTGTAGTTGGGCTTTCCGTTCAACTCTCTGAGCATCCTGTAGTAGAAGACGAAGTTGGTTGTTGTGTTGACGGGCGGCACAAAAGTTTCACTGCAGGGGTTTCCTGTGAGTGGTGTGGCGTGTCTGATGCTGTGGGAAAAATGTTCCTGCCACGTCTCCAGGAGCAACGTGGAGACGTTGTCAAGATGGACGTGAGGCCGCTTTACCAGAGGTTTAAACAAGAAATATGTTTCTGTGCTCCAGGCTTCAGTATTCACACCCATACCGAAATGAAACGATCTACTAACTTCAGGAAACACACACTCCCGACCATTGCTTTGATGTTTATAGAGCCATTCATCATAAAATACTGTATCTACCTTCGAGAAATCACTTGGCCATTTACGGATGGCATCCTTGATAAACTGAAGCGACACCGCGTAGCCCCATTCTACCTGCACCCTTGCTCGTAAAACCGTCCTGGAATCATATGCTGTTCCCTGAAAACCTGTAGCCGAGTAAGCATTGATGCAGTAAAGTGAAGGGTCTTCGTGAAGGAGCCAAAGTGTCTGGCTCATATAGGAAAAGAAGTCTGGTGAGACTTCCACATCCTCGTCCAGTAATATAACTGCTGGAGCTTCAGGAAAGGTATGGGCGACGAATTTGAATACGTCGCGGTAATAACTGAAGAGTTTGTTATTGTGATGTCCGTTTATGGTAAGTGTGGTGAAGTTAATATTCATAAGATGGAGGAGTTGTGTTGCTGCTTGTGTTGCATTACCAAGGACCACTATGATGTTGTCGTGCTGTGCCCCAGGTGTGTTCATGAGTGTAGTGAGTGTGTGATAAAGGTACTGATGCCTGTTTCCTGCCGTGACCACTACGGGCACCCTAGCAATAACAGACTGGTGGGTCACAGGAGGAGGAGAGGGGACAGGCAGTGGATCAGGGGTGTACTCGTTACAGAGGCCGCCCATGGCTCCATTGGCGTTGCAGTAATGCCATCGTTGCTCTTGCACTTGTTGGCCATTCTTATTAGAGGTGGACGGCGTTGCCAGGTGGGATAGTGGCATTATAACATGAGTATGGTGGGTAGTGTAACCCTGAAGAATGGTAGTCTCGGAGATGGTACGACCACCCTTGATAAACGTCCATGTCCAGTGTGCCATGGGTGTGAGGTGTAGGGCGAAGAGTGAACCAAGTTGAGCTAGGAGCTGGTTAGTGTTACGGAGACCTACAGTGCCAGACACGGCCACCGTCATTACAACCAGACGTCCTGGGGCTACCCTTTCCAAATGCCACTTGAGGTCTGCCCAGTGAGCCCAGTACTGTGCCAGAGGAAATATCTGTAAAGAACATAGTCTGTTATAGGGTATATCTGCAGATATAGTTAACTAATATAGAGAATATCTATATAGTTCACGATCTACTGTGGGGAATATCTGCAGATATCAATATTGTTGGGAATATCTGCAGAGATCACTATCTATTGATCAGTTTAATTAAAACCTCATTAATCAGTCAACGTATCCGTTGGGGTTCTGCCCAAGGACGTGATTCATATGACAACTAAGTCTGAGTCAAGAATACCTTGTGAAAGACAGTGAGTCCTGAGCGCTGGTTGAGGACGTTGAGTGTGATGCCTCCTGGTGTTGGTGGTGGTGTGGCTCCAGGGTGTGCTGGTGGTGTGGCTACTGGCTCTGGTATTCTCCATCCTTCCCTCACTAGCTGCAACTCATCCATTCCACCGCATCTGCAGTTCTCACCATTTTATTGATTGTTATTATGGTGATGCTGGGACACAGGTGTAAGCAAGCTGCCGCTTACCAGGTCTGGTCTCGCATGACTTGATTCATGCACTGACGCTTTCAAGATTATTATTATTATTATTATTATAATCATGGGGATCGCTAAACCCGTAGGGATTATACAGCGCACAGAACTGGAGGACAGATCCAATTCCCTAGATCAAGAGCCCCTCACCAGCGTCAACGAACCTCCCTTCAGGGGTCACTTTCAGGATTTTTGCTGGGATACGAACAGTCAAATGCTATAATGCTCACAGTTGTTACGAAATAAAGTGACATATATTTCATACATTTTGAAAAGCCCCTCGTTATGTTGAGCATTTCGGGCAAACTAAAACTAGAAACTATAGATAGCTAGGGCAATTATCATTGAGGTAAAGTCTGTCTTAGGGATGGGAGTTTGGGATGTTCATGGCTAGGAAATGTTATTTACTTTATATTAGTTCCAGAAAAAAATGATAATCTAAAATTTAAAATTCAAATTCAAATTCTTTATTTTATGCAGTTTACAGATAATGTAGTTTACATGTAATATTGTTAGGCACAAAAGAAAGCCACTAACATGCAATGTATTTCGGGCAAACTAATCCTAATTCTTAAAGACTAGTTAAGAACTAGACATGGATTATTTAATGGATTATTTAGTAGGATTTCTTAATGTACAAAAAAGAGAGGTGACTATGACTAACATACTTAAGCTAGTATATTGATACAAGATACTTGAGACCATATAATGAACTCATAATGGCATATACTTTAATTATTACTACAAGAACAAGAAAGGAGTTATAAAGTGATATATTACCTAGTGGTATATGGGTGATGCTGAGGGTGACAGGAATCCACATTTAGCTGCCAGCCCTGAGTGCCACACCACACCACAACACTCGCGTACCTGACGACATGATACTGTACATGTAAAAGTTAGTTTAATATCTTTATTATGCACCCCATACCCATCCTGTGGGCGGTAGTCAAATGATTACAGAGGTACATAATGGGTCCAGGGACTGGACCCCAAAGTTTTGATAGATGAACAAGTTACAAAGGTAATGAATCATCTACACGTCTATACATGGTTACAGTCATGAACAAATTATAAAGTAATGAGTATTTCACACTTCCACACCCGGTCACAACTGTAATGAGTCATTAGTGCAGATATTAGTAAATAAGTAAGTTTATTCAGGTATACACAAATACAGATACATATATTATCATACATAGCAGCATATGTGTAGAGAACCCAGGATAACCCAAAAAAGTCAGACAGTGACTTATTTCCATTGAGGTCCTTTATTTCCATTGGGTCTCACACACACACACACACACAACCACAAATAGGTGAGTACAAATAGGTGAGTACAAATAGGTGAGTACACACACACACACACAGAAGTATTTCTTCAGTCACAGAGTTGTCAGGAAGTGGAATAGTCTGGCAAGTGATGTAGTGGAGGCAGGAGTCATACATAGCTTTAAGACGAGGTATGATGAAGCTCATGGAGCAGGGAGAGAGAGGACCTAGTAACGGTCAGTGTGTACTCATCTAGTTGTACTCACCAAATAGATGAGTACACACATTACGTGTAATACAAGCATGTTAGTCTGACAATTTTTTTATGTACTCCAGACTCATCATTTAGGGAAGTAGTTTAAAGATTACAGAGGTACGTACTCTCTCTCTCTCTCTCTCTCTCTCTCTCTCTCTCTCTCTCCTCTCTCTCTCTCTCTCTCTCTCTCTCTCTCTCTCTACGCAGGAACTGTGATTCGACCCCTAAAACCACATATAGGTGAGCACACACACACACTGTGGATTATACATATACCTGGAGTCTACCTGGAGAGAATTCCAGGGGTCATAGCTTTATGGTCATAGGGAAGCACTAAACTCGTAAGGGCCATGAAATACCTGTGAATGGGAAATACTCAGGTTTGATCCAAGGAAGGGGAGGGTATGATCATAAAGCATATCAGGTACGTAGTGAAGCAAAATTACCGTCTGTGGTGAGAAGCAAGTGTAGTGTAGTGTTGTGATGGTGTTGCTGTCACCTTCACCATCATCATCATCACCATCACCATCATCATCATTACCTTCTCGCTCACTTTCGTACTTTTCCAGAATTTCATATTAGCTATTTTATCTCCCCCCCCCCCCTTTATTATAAAGGACACTCCTCACTTCCACTATAAATGTCTCATGCTTTTACCACTTTCACTGCAAAACAGTTCACTTTCACTGCAAAACAGTTCACTTTCACTGCAAAACAGTTCACTTTCACTGCAAAACAGCTCACTTTCACTGCAAATCAGCTCACTTTCATTGAAAAACAGCTCACTTTCACTGCAAAACAGCTCACTTTTACTGCAAAACAGCTCACTTTTACTGCAAAACAGCTCACTTTAACTGCAAAACAGCTCACTTTTACTGCAAAACAGCTCACTTTCACTGCAAAGCAGCTCACTTTCACTGCAAAACAGCTCACTTTCACTGCAAAACAGCTCACTTTTACTGCAAAACAGCTCACTTTCACTGCAAAACAGCTCACTTTCACTGCAAAACAGCTCACTTTCACTGCAAAACAGCTCACTTTCACTGCAAAACAGCTCAATTTCACTGCAAAACAGCTCACTTTCACTGCAAAACAGCAGTGTTATATTCCTTAGTAAGTTTTTACATCAACAATTCTTTTACTCTTCCTTTTCTCTCAGGAAATTATAATCAGATTATTATTATAATCAAAACTAAGTGCTAAACCCACAAGGATCATACAGTGCTGCTGTCTCAGGAGAATTATTAAAATTATTAATTATTATATAATGAGTTTAGCAGTTAAGCGTGTGGCTGGGATAACCAACATATTTTAAGTTTTTTTTCTACAGCTTAGAGGGGGTAAAGTTTGCCTTGAAGCATCCCACTAGATTATTATATTACACGGGGAAGTGCTAAAACCGTAAGGGTTCGACAGCAGCACTGGTGAGAGCAGGTGAACGAGTGACTTGTGAAGCCACGGTATATCTGGTCTGGTTTTCCTGGTCTGCAGGATGGTCCCCAGGCCACTCTGGGGACCACTTTCCTCCTGAAGCGCTCTGTTAGTTTACAGTTATTTCTAACACATCGGCGGTGGCAGGGTGACTCGAGAAAGAAGAAACACTTTCATCATCACTCACTCCATCACTGTCTTGCCAGAGGCGCGCCGATACTACAGTTTAAAACTGAAAATATATCTCAACCCCTCCTTCATTATCATAACTAAGCGCTAAACCCACAAGGGCTATACAGCACTGCCACCCTTCCTTCAGAGGGTAGGCACTGTACTTCCCACTTCCAGGACTGAAGTTCAGTGGCGGTGCTGAGAATACAGTGGTCATGTAGCACCTGGAAAATGGGAAACAATCAGCTTTGATCCGAGGAAGGGAAGGGCAGCTCCATTTTCTTGGATAAAGGGACATCCCTTGAAGGAAGTAGCAGCGACAGCAGTTTTTTTTTACAGCTAATTTATAATTTATTATTATAATCAATGGGAAGCGCTAAGCCCGTAGGATTATACAGCGCGTGTGTGGGGGGATAGAAGGTATTCAGACTTAATTCAGGGAACTGGAGCACAGATCCAATTCCCTAGATCAAGAGCCCCTCACCAGCATCAAGGAACCTTCCTTGAGGGGAGCTAATTTATAATAACATATGTTGACCAGGAAAAAGGAAACACATTTACCATTATTCATTCAACAGTTGTCTTGCCAGAAATGTCCTACATCCTCACCCCTCCTTCAAAGTGTAGGCACTGTACTTCCCACCTCCAGGACTCAAATCTGGCTAACCAGTTTCCATTAATCCCTTCATCAATGTTACTTTGCTCACACTCCAACAGCTCTTCAAATTTTAAAAACAACTTATCTCCACTCACTCCAATCTAACACATGTGCTGGATCCTCAAGCCACTACCACTTATAACTTCTTCACATCCTTCTTGCAACCCTTCCTGGGACGATCTCTACCTCTCCTTCCTGGGACGATCTCCACCTCTCCTTCCTGGGACGATCTCTACCTCTCCTTCCTGGGACGATCTCTACCTCTCCTTCCTTCCACCCTGGATTTATACATTCTCTTGGTCATCCATTATTATTATTATTCTTGTATTATTCTATTCATGGGGAAGCACTAAATACACAAGGCTCTTAATCCATTTTCTTGGATTAAGAGCCCTTCACCAGCATCAAGACACCCTCTTGAAAGGACAACAGCTTCAGAAGTTTTGTTTCAGCATGGTTCTATTTCTTTACAAGTGTATTTTCATTTTGGTAGCGTATAAAACACATTCAGTGGAAAGGCAGAGGACATGAAAAAATCAGTGAAAATACAGTGTACCCTCGGTTAACGAATACCCCGGAAATCGTGCAATTATGTAAGTATAATTTTGTAAGTTCTTGTGGAAGTGTATTTTTGGGGGTCTGAAATAGACTAACCTACGTGAAATTTTTCCTTAAGGGAGTAAATTCGTTCGGTAATGGCACTTGAGCAGACTTCAGGAGTGAAGTTTTTACGAAACTCGGGGGTCCACTGTATACAAATACAATATATACAAAAAAAGAAATACACAGTTTTTAAGTTATTTATTTATTATTATTATTTCATGGAGAGGAAGCACTAACCCTGTAGGGGTCATACAGGGCTTTGGGGACTGGGAGGCAATTAGATTGTCCAAAAAAAAGGGAGGGTAACTCTATTCTTTGGATCAAAAGCTCTTTGTCAGCACTGAGGCACCTCCTTTGAAGAGTGCACAGGTCATACAATAGTATGAAATCTTAGTTTCAGTAAAGAGTTCATTGGTTAGCATGGATGCAGTTTGCTTTCTTTTACTGTAGCTCAGTTACTTTATTTGATTGAATGCATCTGGCATGGTGAGAAACTGGAAGAAAAACTACCAGTACAGCTCTACACATTATGCTCAAAGAAAGTTCTGAAAACGTAAGTGTTGTTCCACACTACATATCATAGGCTACAGAGATGGTAGGGATGAGAGTTAGGTGCTTAGGGAAGGATATTGGTTGAAAGGATGGGGTTACAGATGTAGCAAATTAATGTCAGTAAGGAAATTATGGAATGAATCTGCATTTTAGATGGGGCTATGAAGATTAGGGTGAAAGATGAAACTTGTCAAGGCACTGAAGGCAATGGATCAATTATTATGTAAATCATGGGGAACTGCTCAACCCATAAGTCATGCAATGCTATACAAAAGTTTTATCAAGAAATGGATGTCAGGATGACCTGGTAATCCTCACACAGTAGCACAGATCACCCTAGCCCACTGAGAGCTAAAGACTAGGCTTAGATATCTTGGAAATTGTATTTTTATAGTCACATTAAGCACTAAACCCATAAGGGTACACCGTTCTGTCTTGGAAAGTGGAAATGAGAAGTATATAAATCACCATGCCCAATAAAATTGGGAGCAATGCTCAGCAAGTCTCAATGATCTCTCTGTCATGGAAAACTCCAATCAATCAGCTGAAGGTATCATTAAAGACTACACTCCCTTTACCATGAAAACATGAAAAGGAATCTGCCTTCAGAAGACATGAGCAATGCTGGTTAATATAAGATAATGAAATGCTTGGATATCTATAACTAAGTTTTTATTAGATTAAACCTTGAGGAAAATAGAAAAACATAATTAGGGTACATTAATACACGAACCACTCTTGTTCATTTATTTTTTGTTATCAATACACCATGATGGATGCCATAAAATTCTACACTAAAACAATTATTACACAAACAAATAATCCAACTTGGTGCTATGTTGTGTGCTTAATTTTATGAGCTTAACGTAATTAAAACTTTAAGATCAAATAATGAGAGAAAGAATAGAAAAATAGTGTTGTGGTGTGGATACAGATTAAGCACATGGTTGACTGAATAAGAAAAGCTTGGCTAATAAAGAAATATTCAGTAAAAACATCATAAGATTTGTTTCAATAGCTGGAATGGCAACTAAAACATGTTGTTTGGTTGACTGTTTGTCGGGGTGCCTGTTGTGGTGTTCGGAGTGGTATTTGACACTGTGTTTGGCATAGTGTTTGACATAGTGTGTGGTATATTGTGTGACATGTGTGACATATTGTGTGACATGTGAGACATATTGTGTGTCATGTGTGACATTGGGTTTGACATATTGTGTGACATTGTATTTGGCATATTGTGTGATAGGTGTGACAAGGTGTTTGATATGCTATGCACTATATGTGACATAGAATGTGGCAGAAGGTTTGACATAGAATGTGGCATGGTATTTGACATAGTGTTTGATATACTATGTGACAAGTGTGACATAGTGTTTGGTATACTAAGTGGCATGTGTGACATAGTGTTAGACAGAGAATGTGGCATGGCATTTGACATAGAATGTGACATTGTGTTAGACACTGAGTGTGGCATTGTGTTTGACATAGTGTTTGGCATGTTTGACATACTGCTTCCTATGTTGCTTGACAAACTTCCTGCCATACTGGGTGGGGAGCCAGGACTTGGAGGGTTGGAGGATCCTGAACTAAGATTCTCTTCTTGGATGAACTTATCTAGTTTATCCAGTTTGTCTTTATGCTCATGTTTATGCTTCTTATGTTTCTTGTGTTTCTTATCCTTCTTCCTCTTCTTGCTCTTGTGGGATCTGCCGTGAGAGTCAGCACTACCTGTACGGAACATGTCAGACTCAAAACCTGTGGAGAAAATAACCTTGTTTTAGTACTGGTAATTGACCATATAAAAGACAGGGAAGAAATATGCAAAAAACTGTGTATGTATATACAGTAGGACCCCCGTATCTGCGAGGGATACGTTCCAAGGACCTGCCGTGGATACCGAAACTGCAGGTAGTAGCAAACCCTATATGTAAGTCCTATACATACCTATTATAAAGTTTAATTGATAAATTGTGCACAATAAGCAGAAAATTATCACTTTTTCATTGATGGGAAGCACTTCAAGGCTTCTCTTAGGCTCTTAAGAACTGCCAGCTTTTCTACTTTTGCGCTCTGGGGCCATTATTATACAAAATTAAGAAGTATTTTCGGGCCATAGTAAACTGTGGATAAATGAAACCACAGATACTGAATCAATGGATATGGGGGTTCTACCATACCCTATTTTTATCAGTAAAATTGTTTGTAGCAATTTTAATTAAAAAGAAAATAATGGAACTGAATATTAGTATCAAGAAGCAATCTGTAGGGAAAATAATATCAATATAATAAAGCTGATTAAGGTAGTAGGTTGGTAGACAGCAACCGCCCAGGGAGGTACTACCGTCCTGCCAAATGAGTGTAAAACGAAAGCCTGTAATTGTTTTACATGATGGTAGGATTGCTGGTGTCTTTTTTCTGTCTCATAAACATGCAAGATTTCAGGTACATCTTGCTACTTCTACTTACACTTAGGTCACACTACACATTCATGTACAAGCATATATATACACACCCCTCTGGGTTTTCTTCTATTTTCTTACTAGTTCTTGTTCTTATTTCCTCTTATCTCCATGGGGAAGTTGAACAGAATTCTTTCTCCGTAAGCCATGCGTGTCGTAAGAGGCAACTAAAATGCCGGGAGCAAGGGGCTAGTAACCCCTTCTCCTGTATATATTACTAAATGTAAAAGGAGAAACTTTTGTTTTTCCTTTTGGGCCACCCTGCCTCGGTGGGAAACGGCCGACGTGTTGAAAGAAAGAATAAAGCTGATACAATTTGTAAACTCTTAATGGAGGAAAATGAAAATACTGTAGTAGATGAAATTCTGAGTGAAACATAGTTCACATTTAACTAGGTGTAGGAAATGTGCAATTTCCTGCTGATAACAACAGACGTAACTAAATTATAAATATAAAAGTGATTTTCAGTCACATGATTGTTTCTTAAATTAGAAAAGTAATAACTTAATGGCTAATCCCACATTATAAAAATTCTCAATTACATAGCTGAGACTTTAAGAAAATGACTTGTATAATGGAATGATTTAATAGTATGTATAGTTCAAATGCAATACAATGCAGTGTCAGACTTGGTTATAAAGTTTAATATGCTGAAATAACACTACCTATAAGGAGCTACACCAAATCCAGTCTATCTGTAATTTAGCACTAACAAGAAAGCCTGAATTATTATAAGTATTTTTCATGACTTTTCTACTTTTTTTTTTGCCTAGCAGTTGAAAAATACTGTACCAAGAACAATACTGCTCATCCTTGATAATACCCTGTAACATTCAGGTAATTTGACTGACACTTCCGAACTTGTCAGGGTTGAGTGTCTTCCTAAAAACCTTGAAGGCACTGACTCAATGAATTAAGGTGCTATCAAAGGCATAATATTTAAAAAAAAAGAATCACTCAACTTATCAGACAAACAGTGAAAATACACCAGGAATGAAGAACTTCTGGTAAACTTATCATGAATGCCATATAAAACTTTTCTCACTTTTGGGAAAAGAACTTATAATGAAAAGAAAACTCTGATCAAAATATGACCAGGACTTTAATGACTTCAGGGAACATTTCCCAAGAATAATAATAAAAAAAATTATCCTTACCAATGATGCTGGGTTTAAAAACACTGAGGTGGCTGAAGACCTTTTCAATGAGGAGTTCATATAGCTTGAACACAAGAAAGCATCAGGAGAGGATAAACATGATAAAATTTACACGAACCACAAGTTAACTCGAAAGCAACTGTTGGAACTTTTATATGTGAAAGCAGCTTTAGAGATCCTTAAAAAAAAAAATCATGCTGAAATTGCAGCCTTGAAAATACTAGGGAGATTACTAATGAGATGCAGTGTTAAAAGCTATATAAAGAAAAACTAGGTGACTTGCATAACTTTAAAACAAATGTTGCAATGTATACCCATCTACAAGCAAGGTAACTGAATGGAATATTCTTCCTGAAACTGAAATAAGCCTTATCAGCATCTTAACTTGAAGCACAAGCCTTACTTCTAAAGTATCTTCTATGGAAAAAGTGATTCTTGCAAAATTTCTCCATGCCAGGCTAGCATACTAAAAATCAGTAGGAAGATCAACGATGCATTGCACTGCTATAGGAAGCTGTATAAAGAGAAACACAAGCAATCTGAACAGATTTTTAAAAAACTTTTTAAATCTGTCTACATCTACAAGCAAAGGAATCCACAGGAAGTTCTCCTATAATAAAATGGCCCTTTGTGAGTAATTTAACCTCCAGCAAAAGTCTTATTCCAAAGGGTAATTCCTCACTCAATGAAAATAACAATGTTTACAACCTGTCGAAATGGTTCTGTTGAGACTGTCTCCAATACCTAGTCTGTAAACATGAGCTAATTTAGTATTTCCAAATTTCACACTGTTCCTTAATGTTGAGGCTACTCTCCCCATGTTTGTCTCTATCTGTTTCATTGTAAATCTTGGCATCCTCTTAAACAAAGTCAGGAAACCCACCTTGACTGAATATCGGAAAAAGTTTATGAAAGCAGTGAAAGACTTGAACAGTTTTGGGGAGGACTATGAAGTTGGCATGTTAACTTGGAAAAGTTTTGAAGATAAGCAGCAGGAAGAGGTGGAAGAACTGCTGCCATCATATGATGAATAGCTTATCCAATGACAAAATTAGAGAGAATAAGTTGAAGCTAAGGAAAATAATGATGATTGTGTTAATGCTAGAGAAGATAAGTTATAAATGATATATTTGAAGTTTTCAAAAACTTTTTTCTATAGATGAAGATTGTCAACTGTATCCACTGATAAGAATGGATACTGTTTAAAAGAGGACTTGAGGATGTTTCTGCATTACAAAGAACTCTCCCTATGCATTTTAATTTCAGACAGGTTGGTGCCCATTGCACAGTATTTTTCAAGTCAATCTTCATCATAAAAATCTAACACCACCACAGTAACAAGTTCAAGCACCACCATAGAACAACTGCAGTTCCCACATCAACCAACACAGAACAACTGCAGTTCCCACATCAACCAACACAGAACAACTGCAGTTCCCACATCAACCAACACAGAACAACTGCAGCTCTCACATCAACCAACACAGAACAACTGCAGCTCCCACATCAACCAACACAGAACAACTGCAGCTCCCACATCAACCAACACAGAACAACTGCAGTTCCCACATCAACCAACACAGAACAACTGCAGCTCCCACATCAACCAACACAGAACAACTGCAGCTCCCACATCAACCAACACAGAACAACTGCAGCTCCCACATCAACCAACACAGAACAACTGCAGCTCCCACATCAACCAACACAGAACAACTGCAGCTCCCACATCAACCAACACAGAACAACTGCAGCTCCCACATCAACCAACACAGAACAACTGCAGTTCCCACATCAACCAACACAGAACAACTGCAGCTCCCACATCAACCAACACAGAACAACTGCAGCTCCCACATCAACCAACACAGAACAACTGCAGTTCCCACATCAACCAACAAAGAACAACTGCAGCTCCCACATCAACCAACACAGAACAACTGAAGCTCCCACATCAACCAACACAGAACAACTGAAGCTCCCACATCAACCAACAGAACAACTGAAGCTCCCACATCAACCAACACAGAACAACTGAAGCTCCCACATCAACCACAACCACAAAACAAATGCAGCTCCCACATCAACCACGAACACAGAACAACTCCAACCTTCACCATCCCTCCTAATATCTCATCTCTCATCTTTGATGATTCATGCCCACCAATGTAAATCCCTCTATCTCAGTGGAAAATGGCTATGATTTAAAAAATACCCATTCTGAGTGATCAAGAGTGCTTTTGCAGATTTTACCATGATAGCTGGTTCACATCTCCATGGGAAGTGGAAAAGAATCCTTCCTCCATAAGCCATGCATGTCATAAGAGGGGACCATAATGCCGTATAAATGCTGTATAAATTACTAAACGTAAAACGAAAAACTTCCATTTTTTTTTAAGGTCACACTGCCATGGCGAGAAATGGCCGGTACATTAAAAAAAAAAAGCTGGTTCACAGGAATGTAACCCCCGTGATTATGGGGATTATTTTTTTTTACAATTTGGAAAATTCCACAATTCGAAAACAGCTTGGCACCAAGGATTCCAGATTATCAATATTATACTACATAAGCACTTACATTCTAATCTATGGAAGTTACCTGCAGTACCTCCATGTGCATCCTGGCTATCACCAGGAAGTGACGTGGTAGATTCAGACATGTCACCCTCAACACTGGGTGTCACACTTCGAGTTGTGAAATGTTCAACATTTTCTTCACACACTTCAATATCCTCCTGTACATAAAGAAAAAAATGTTTTTACTGTATGAATTTTTAACTGCAGTACTATGTTATACTAAGCATTAAAATGAGATGATTTTTATTATTATGTTCATAAAATGTGCTCAACCCCCATAGGTCATAAAACACTATGAATTTTGATGAGAATCTCACTACACTGTATTATGAAAGTAACAAATTATGTAAGGCGTACTGGAGAACGAACAGGAGGATTATTATTATATTCATGGGGAGGAAGCACTAAGCCCATAGGGATCATACAGTGCCTTGGGTTTGGAAGGTAATCAGATTCAATCCAAGGAAGGGAAAGATAATTCCAATTCCTTGGTTCAAGAGCCCTTCACAAGCATCAAGAGCTGAACCAGCAAAGACAAAACAGCCATGAACTAGTAATTGCAAGAACACTAATCGGATCTCCAGTATCTTAAACCATTTAGTAAAGCAATTTAGAAGTGTTCTTTGGATCTTAAATAATAAAAACATGAATCTTAATAGATGGAACTCACCTTTACTCTGTTTTTGTGTTCCTCAGTAAAAATAACTTCAACAGGCATTTCCACAATTTCTGTTTTAACTTCAGTCTTAGGTTCAGATATATCAACCAGTGTTTCCTTTACTGGCTGAGGAACTGTTTCTTCCTCTTTCAGCTGAAAGTTAAACAAAAAATGTAAGTCAGTACTGAAAATAGTTAGTTGTTTTACAGATGAATGCATGTACGTATATACAACAAAGCAGTGATAAAATAGTTTTAGTAATAGTTCAACACATCAAAACCCTGCAAGATGCCTTGATGCTGGTAAACTGCTCTTGATCCAAGAAACTGGCACTAGTCTCTCCTTCCTTGGATCAAACCTTATTACCTCCCATTCCCAAGAACTGTATGATACCTAGAGGTTTAACGTCTCCTCACTAATATATTCAGTTATTTAAAGATTGTTTTTAAGATGCCCTCAGGGTATCAACACCTTAGGATACACTACTATATAGTGACCCTTTGGTTTCTAAATAGGTTGTAAAGCCCAGCTGGGGTAAGCTAGGTTGCTTAACCGTTAAACAGGTCATCATCTGAGTGTGACCCATGTCAGGACATGCTGTGCTGTTTCCTGAAGAATAAAACACCACCACTAAGTAAACAGGGAAAGCTTGTTTAATACTAGCCCATAATTTTCACCCTGCCTATGATTCAAACAATGGGTTGGTCAAATATGTTTGTTAGTGGGTTTGGGTTTGAGGAGAACTTGCCTAGTATGGGCCAGTAGGCCTGCTGCAGTGTTCCTCCTTTCTTATGTTCTTATTTTTTGGTTGTGAACTCAATGCTCTAACCATTGATTATAGCCCCATTACATTTATATTCTATATATAAAAAAAAAAAAAAAGATGCCAGCATTTTTTATGATAATAAAGAATAATTAAGTATGTAAGGTAAAAGGATACAAGTGCAACTAATGCGACATTTTATTGTGGCAACATTTCACTCTTTCACTGTCCTTTTACCTAACATACTGTCGGTAATTCTACCAACATTATTACAATAATTAAATAAAAATCTCACGCTTACTACTAGCACTGGGTTCTGGATGGGAGGATGTGGAGGTTTACGGAGGTTGAGCACAAGAGCTGGCTCAGATGCTGGTATGCAAGCTGGCCTCCGGCGGCCATACAAGGCATAGTAGAGGTCCAACACTGCACACCGCACTCGGGAATCACATGGTTGTCCTGAGCTAAAAGGTATCAAAATAAAGCAAGCCATATACTATAAAGGTTAATAAGTGCAGCAATATTAATAAATGTAAAAAAAAAAAACTTTCGTTTTTCTTTTTAGGTCACCCTGCCTTGGTGGGAGATGGGTGGTGCACTGAAAAAATGCAGTGCACCCATACACAGTACAGTATACTTTACTCTCTATACAAATATACATATTGTACATAAGCTTCCTTCTTTGAATCACACTGCCTTGATGAAAAACAGAAAATACGATCAGAGGAAACGTGATTGCTCGAATGAGAAAACACGCTTACTCTGATCGTATTTGCTTGGACCTCCTCCTCTTTTCTGCAACATTCCAAGCTCCTGATGATGTGTTGATTGCAACACAAAAGGACTAGAGCTATCACTCAACTCCCCCCATGGTTGTTTGGCATCTTGTATCATTTGTTCATGATTTTTGCATAACAATACATATATTGAATGTTTGCACATTCTGCAATCAAGTTCACTGTATTCACTTGATAAAGCTCACTGCTTGGGCAAAACATCATTCACAAAAGATCACATTATACTGCATTTACGTGTCTTTTTTTTTTAGTGATGGTATTTTCTACTATTTCTCTCCACAGTCATTCTTGCTTTATGGAGATGTATTCCAAGTCCATGGCACATAGAGAGAAATCACTTAGAAAAAACTATTTAATATGTATAATATTAAATATGTTTTAATGCAATTAGCACTTTTGTGAGAACTCCATGGATCACATCAATGAATTTCCATTGCTGTGAGTAAACTAGTGGTAGGAACTGGGTCATCATATTCACTTCTATCTAGTCATACCCTGTATACAGTATAGACATACAGTATGTTCGTTTGCTGTCTAAATTTATGCCCACTTTGGAAAAGAAAACGAAATGAGAAAACTGTGTTTCTGTCTGTTATTAGACACTCCTCAAGCAGGTGAAACATTAAAAAGTAGACTCTACATCCAGTGACAAGACCTACAAGTTAGCTTGGAACAAGTGACTTCACTGCCAGTGAGATATTAACATTTGGGGATAGCTGCAATGACAACTAATTCAATTAATTTGCTCTTGCAATTACAATGTGCCTGTTTGATATAAGTTTTATGTAAAATTCTCACTTACTTCATTATATTCCATAGACGTTCAACTAAGTGCTCAGTGTCAAGTTTGTGGCTTTGACCCATAATGAAAGGAGGATTCTGCGCTAGTGCCACTAGAGTCAAATATCGTACACGTGGGACTGGATCTGATTCAGCCAACGTTAATAAAAAGTCAATGTCATCACGAGTCCCATCATGTGCTAGGAAGTCCACTATCTGCTCCACTGCTGAAACTCGTACATCTGAAAATAAGAAGACAGAGAATTCAGGACACAATCAATTTATAAATGAATGGAAATGGAAATGATTTCATTAAATATTTGACTCAATTTTCACACTTAGATCCTTAATATATGGTATAGTGTAATTTATTTCCAACAAAATGTGCATACTGAAATTTTGCATCCTGTATTCTTTCATCACTGTAAACGGTAGCCAGATTTTTTTTTTAACGCACTGCCAATTTCCTACCAAGGCATGGTGGCCCCCCCAAAAAGAAGAAAACACTTTAACCATCACTCACTCCATCACCGTCTTGACAGAGGGGCGTTGACACTGTAGTTCAAAACTACAAATATCACCAGCCCTCCTTCAAAAACAATATATTTTTTCATGATTCCAGGGATTATAACCTTAAGTGCATGTTCTCAGACCAGGGCTCATACATTGGAAAGGAAATAAGAATAAGAATAACAATTAGAATTATTAAGAAGCACACAGGAAAGTAAAAATAAGTACGGTGAACAGAAGAGAGACTGTTGCGCATGATAGTAACAATGAAATAAACCTCTCTATCTTACCAATGAACTGAGGATATGCAGCATATGCCTTGAAGATATCTGACTTGGGAGGTATGTGGCCATTCTTCTGAAGTACACGGATGGCATGAAGGCACGATACTGTCACAGTGTACTTGTAGCAAGGTAGAAGCTTTTCTAAATTTAAGTAACGTGTAATCTAGAAAATGAGGAAAACGTAAGTATTAAATTATTTATTCACTTTCATATAGTATTCTTAATTGACACTGCTACTATAATCCTTATTAAAAAATATTCCGTATTTAATTACATCAAAATTTTTGTCTGTTATCTGCATCTGCATTTGTAGAATGGCTTCGATCATATGCTATATTTTCAAACAATAAATAACTTTCGGAAAGGTATGAATTAATTTCAAATTTTCGTGAACTCGGAAGATCAGCAATGTTCACTCCTCCACATCTAAATAATGTACATATATGTTTACTCCAGGGAGGTACTACCGTCCTGCCAAGTGAGTGTAAAACGAAAGCCTGTATTTGTTTTACATGATGGTAGGATTGCTGGTGTCTTTTTTCTGTCTCATAAACATGCATGATTTCAGGTATGTCTTGTTACTTCTACTTACACTTAGGTCACACTACACATTCATGTACAAGCATATATATATACACACCCCTCTGGGTTTTCTTCTATTTTCTTACTAGTTCTTGTTCTTATTTCCTCTTATCTCCATGGGGAAGTGGAACAGAATTCTTCCTCCGTAAGCCATGCGTGTCGTAAGAGGCGATTAAAATGCCGGGAGCAAGGGGCTAGTAACCCCTTCTTCTGTGTATATTACTAATTGTAAAAGGAGAAACTTTCGTTTTTCCTTTTGGGCCACCCCGCCTTGGTGGGAAACGGCCGACGTGTTGAAAGAAGAAGATATGTTTACTCACACTGTAATAATTTTACCAAACTACAAATCTGAAATGTAACTGGAAAAATTTGGTGAAAAATGATACTCATACTCACTGATAGATGGTCCGAGACGCCATCAAAAACTTAACTTAATGTTCGCAATATTATCTGTGACAGTTACTCCATAAAATTAAATCACTAATAGTGTGATGGCATCTTCAATATCTAAACTGTCTTGAGTGTTGATTGAATGAAATTCCAATGTAAAATATTTCTTCTTCTTTCAACAAACTGGCCATATCCCACCAAAGCAGGGTGGCCCAAAAAGAAAAACAAAAGTTTATCTTTTTAACTTTAGTAATGTATACAGGAAAAGGGGTTACTAGCCCCTTGCTCCCGGCATTTTAGTCGCCTCTTACAACATGCATGGCTTACAGAGGAAGAATTCTGTTCCACTTCCCCATGGAGATAAGAGGAAATAAACAAGAACAAGAACTAGTAAGAAAATAGAAGAAAACCCAGAGGGGTGTGTATATATATGCTTGTACATGCATGTGTAGTGTGACCTAAGTGTAAGTAGAAGTAGCAAGATGTACCTGAAATCTTGCATGTTTATAAGACAGAAAACAGACACCAGCAATCCTACCCTCATTTAAAACAATTACATACAGGCTTCCATTTTACACTCACTTGGCAGGATGGTAGTACCTCCCTGGGCGGTTGCTGTCTACCAACCTACAACCTTGTGTAAAATATTTATTGTACTTTAAACATGAAAGGAAGCCTCCCCCCTGATTACATAAACTCCAAGATGTTTCATACAATTGTAAAATAAAGTACTGAAATTTGCAAAGTAATTTGTAATGCCTCATGCCCCATACCTCATTCAAAACCCTGCGCATATCCTCAGACAATGAATCTGAAGTGATGGTAGCTGGGTCATGTTGTACAAGGGCCAGAGAGATGGCAGCAGCAAGTGCATCCACTAAAGCAGCCCTATAGTAGTTATCAGAGTAGCGATTTTTGGAGTTATCACTGTATTTGAAAAGATCCATCAAGAACCCTAAAACTTCTGGAGGACACGCCTTGTGAGTGTTGCGGAGACCGGCCATTGCAACTGGCAGAGTCTGTAATATAAAACTTTTGATAATGACTTAAAACTAAAACATTTATTAGAGTTAACAACTCTTCAACTTTCTACCAGTACATATAGTATAAGAAATAATGCTAGAACAAAGGTAATAGTTTTCAAGAGGACTCTGGGTCACTACTTGCTCAAAAATGCCTGATCACATAGGTTGTGATGTCTATATAGGCCAGCTAGCCACTAGCAACAACAGCTATTTTGATCAGGCGATTTGCTATTGTTTGTAATTTCTTTTAGTTACAATCTTCTGCTCCTCTCCATACATCTATATAATCACTCCTGACTTACAGAAGTTTTTGGCTTGATTAATTCCTATATTAGTTCAAATTAAGAGGTGTGGAGTTACTAAAATTATTAGTCAGAGGGGTGAAGAGGGGTTGTTGAATGGAACAAAGTAGAATGACTTGAGTGTGTATAAATCTGTAGGGGAAGGAAGACGGAGTAGGGAACGTCCTCGAAAAGGTTGGAGGGAGGGGGTAAAAAGAGGTTTTGTGGACGAAGGGCTTGGACCTCCAGCAAGCATGCGTGAGCGTGTTAGATAGGAGTGAATGAAGACGAATGGTTTTTGGGACCTGACAAGCTGTTGGAGTGCGAGCAGGGTAATATTTTATGAAGGGATTCAGGGAAACCGGTTAGCTGGACTTGAGTCCTGGAAATGGGAAGTACAATGCCTACACTTTAAAGGAGGGGTTTGGGATATTGGCAGTTTGGAGGGACATCTAAACTGTCATATCTGAGAGCCTCTGCAAAGACAGTGATTATGTATGAGTGATGGTGAAAGTGTTGAATGATGATGAAAGCTTTATCTTTCTTTTTGGGTCACCCTGTCTTACCTTTGATATACCTTTGAAGAGTTTCAAGAGTTTCTCTACTCTCTGAGCCCGGCCATGGGCCAGGCTCGTCTGGTGCGTGCCTGGTTAACCAGGCTGTTGCTGCTGGAGGCCTGCTGCCCCACATATCCATCACAGCCTGGTTGATCTGGCACCTGGTGAAGATACTTGTCCAGTTTCCTCTTGAAGGCTTCTACACTTGTCCCAGCTGTGTTTCGGATACCTTCTGGTAAGATGTTGAATAGTCTGGGACCCCAGACATTGTTACAGTGTTCCCTTATTGTCCCCACTGCACCCCTGCTCCTCACTGGGTTTATTTTACACTTCCTCCCATATCTCTCACTCCAGTATGTTGTTATGGCAGTGTGCAGATTTGGGACCAGGCCCTTGAGTACTTTCCAGGTATATATTATCATGTATCTCTCTCCTCCGCTCCAATGAGTACAAGTTCAAGACTTGAAGGCGTTCCCAATAATTTAGATGTTTTACTGGCTCAATGTGAGCTGTAAACGATCTCTGCATTTGTTCCAGTTCTGATATTTCTCCTGCTTTGAAAGGGGCCATCAGCACTGAGCAATATTCTAAGTGAGGGAGCACTAGCGATTTGAAGAGTGTCACCATCGGTCTTATTTCCCTTGTTTTGAAAGCTCTCAATACCCACCCCGTCATCTTCCTGGCTGTCGTGCTCTTTGTCTTTTATGGTCTTTAAAAGAAAGGTGAGCTGACATAATTATTCCCAGGTCCTTTATGTGTTCCTTTCGTTCTATTTGGTGACCCTCTTGAGTTTCGTATATAGTGTTCCTTTTGAGTTCTTCATTCTTTCCATACCAAAGCAGATGGAACTTATCACCATTGAACGTCATGTTGTTCTCCACTGCCCACTGGAAAACCCTGCTTATGTTTTCCTGTAATTTTTCAGTGTCCTCTACTGTAGTGACTTTCATGCTTATTTTAGTGTCATTTGCAAATGATGAAACAAAAATGTGCCAGGTGTTTTTATCTATGTCTGGTATGAGGATGAGAAACAGCAGTGGTACCAGGACAGTGCCTTGGGGCACTGAGCTTTTGACCTCGCTGATGTTGGATCTTGCCCTGGTCACTACTACTTTTTGTGTTCTGTGTGTTAGGAACCCGAAAATCCATCTGCCTACCTTCCCTGTAATGCCCATGGCCCTCATTTTGTGAGCTATCACTCCATGATCGCATTTATCAAACGCCTTTGCAAAATCTGTGTAAATCACATCTGCGTTTTGGTCGTCTTCCAATGCCTCCATAATTCTGTCATAATGGTTCAGCAGCTGTGACAGGCATGATCGTCCTGCTCTAAAACCATGCTGGTTCGGGTTATGCTGGTTGTGCTAGTCCATGAAATTTGTAATCTGCCATCTCATCACTCTTTTGAATATTTTTATGTGATAAGTTAGGGCTATTGGTCTGTAATTTTTAGCTAGAATAGAATAGAATAGATTATTTGGACATGATACAAAGTTGTACAAGGTATTATAGTCATGGGGTGTACATGCCAAAAGCCCCTTGTATGCAGAGCATTATGGGCAAACTTAAAATTAACTTAAGATTACTTAGTCTATAACAGATTAAATGATAAGATTTACAGTAAACAATTGAGTGCTCTACTACCTCCCTTATGCAAAGGAGCTATGGCTGCACTCTTTAAAGCCTCTGGTATTTCACCTAGATCTAAGCTCTTTCTCCAAAGAATACTGAGTGCTCGTGCTAATGGTACTTTGCACTTCTTTATAAATAGAGCATTCCATGAATCTGGTCCAGGTGCTTAGTGAGTGGGCATGTTGTCCATTTCTTTTTCGAAATCTATGGGATTTGTACTAATGTCAGTTAGTTGGTCTGCGCGACCTTCTGCTGGAGTGAAAAATATTTCTGCATTTTCTACCTTGGTGGGAAATGGCCGATGTGTTAAAAAAAAAAATTAGTTCAAAGTACAGTGGACCCCCGAGTTTCGGTCACCTCAAAACTCGAACAATTAGGAAGTGTATTTTTGTAAGTGCTTTTGTAAGAGTATTTTTGGGGTCTGAAATGGACTAACCTACTTGACATTATTCCTTAAGGGATTAAATTCGTTCGGTAATGGCACTTGAGCAGCCTTCTGGAACGAATTATGACCGAAACTCGGGGGTCCACTGTATTAGTTTTCCTTCATCAACCCCAGTATACCTGGAGAAGATTTTGGGTATCAACACCCCTGTGGCACGGTCTGTGACCAGTACCTACAGTTACAACAGCCTTTATTGTTCAACATTTTATTTATGCAGTAAATTATTTAATTCAATTATTTATGCTACACAATTCATTGTATATTGTGTATTATATCTGTCCTATGTTAGTTTTGGATGAGTTAAATGATAAGGTAATATCTATGAAGAGATTTGGGAAAAGAAAATTAAATCAAACATGTAAAATTTTAACAAAAAAATTATGAATAAATAACTCTGGATTTCAGAAAATTAAAAAAAAAATATCAAACCTTAAGTATATAGTAATTCTGGAGGCTAGTGAAGTCATGTTGCCTGATGATATTGGGACACGAGAATGAACCAAACATCTTTCGAAAAATCTGCATCATGGCGGGTGGACCATTCCAATTAGCTACCATGGCATTAGCCACTCGAGTCAGACAATGGGCTGCCCTGCATCGTACCTGAAGGAAATGTTATTTATAGAACTTATAAAAATCTGCCAGTAAGCTATATTCCATTCCCAATTAAATGTTATTCAACGTATGACCCAAATTTAAAAAGAAAATAAGGAAAAGATGGAGCAATATATTCATTCTAAATTAAAGATTAATTAGATACAGCACATAAAAAGATTTTACTTTGTATATTCATCACTTGTAATTAATATATATTTATTTAAGCTCATAGTCTCCATGTCTTGTCTATATTGCACCTGACTTTCCAGAATCAATGAAGCTAATACTGTCTTAGATTAACTTTGGTTGAAAATGGTCTTTTCTCACAGTAAACCTTTTCAAGAGAACCAACTCTCAAATCTACCTTAAAGTGCTTCAAAAGCTTCTCTTACAAAGTTCTTTACATACTTGTACTAAGCCCTTCAAGCACAAAGGATATTTTAAATTGATAAAATAAAAGTTTATTGAAAAAATTAATAAAAGTTCCTTAAATATTTACAAAACGGTGAAACACACTATCTCCAGTATTTAAATCAAGCCTGAATTCTGTATAATCACATCGCATTACATCATAACTGGGACATAATGAAGATCACACTAAAACAAAATGCTTTTCAACTGCAACCTATCTTACCAAGTCTCTGTTTTCCCCATAATTGTTAGTTATTTACAGTACTGAACAGTCATTAGGGCAAAAAGAATTTGAAACACTTTTTTAAATTATTATACAGTATTCATAAGAAAACATTAAACCCCTAGGGATCATACAGAACCTGGGAAAGGGGATTATGAAACAATCAGGTTCAATCCAAGGGAAGGGCACATCCAGTTCCTTAAATCAGAGCCCCATGTAGACATCTAAGAACCACCACTGAAGGAGATTTGATCTAAGGAACATGAGGGTTGCTCTAATTCCTTGGATCGTGAGCCCTTCAGCATGAAAAAATATATTGTAACCAACCTTATAGAAGCACTGTTCATTTTCCAACACAGCATTCAGTGTATTTCTCATTTCAGTAGTAACAGCACCTGAGCAAAGATATTCATGAATACAAAATATAATGACTCACTCTATTTCATTCTCAACTAAGCTCATATAATATCATGAACGATAAACAACATCGTGGAACACTGAAATGCAAATCCTGCAGCATTTTATAGATACAGTGGTACCTCGACTTACGATGGTCCCCAAACTCACCCTTGTATGTAAGTTTATTTTTTTAAATGCTTTTGTAAGTGTAATTTTGGGGGTCTAAAAGGACTAGTCTATTTTACAACATTTCTTAAGGAGATAAATTCGTTTGGTAATGACACTTGAACAGCATTCTGGAATGAAAAAATATCGTAAGTCGAGGTACCACTGTATGTAAAGACCAAAGTGTTCTTTCAGTTTATTTACTTTACAGAATTATAGTAAGTCTAAAGTAATAACATTGTTACATAATGGTGAACTCATTCTTTATTTCATGACCACATGTCATCAGTATGTACAATACCTAACTGCCTGTCACAGTTGCTAGTACCAAACATCCCTGCAGTAAAATGAAATTTATGAAATTATATTTTGCAAAACAGTGACTGCATGAATGATGGTGAAAACGTTTTCTCTTTTTTGGGTCATCCTACCTTGGAGGGAGACAGCCAATGTGTTAAAACAAAACAAAAAAAAGTGTTAAGACTGTCTCAGCTCTTGGTTGTTTTGTCCACTGCAAGGAGAGCAGTAAATACTGTGTTACTTATACAGAAGTCCCTTGAGTAATATTAATCAGGTCCAGAAAATTTACAGTCCCTCAAAACTATCATAACTCAAGCCCTTAAATACATGGTTTAATGGTAATTCATTCCAAGGCACAAGAATACACCCAACTTGCTCTCGGATACTTTTTATTGTTTAAACACTCTGGGGGTTTTCCAGTTGTAAACTTCAGCTGGAAATCTCCAGGGACACTGGAACCCAACAACAGAGTAAGCCTATCTTTCATACACTTATATCCAAGAAATGTGGCAGGACAGAGTAGGGCAGGAAGGACAGAGCAGAGGCAGGGTGGGCAGGTGGGCAGGCAGATTGGTCAAGAGTTGTAGACTTAATATTTACACTCTTGTCAATGTCATCCCTGTCCATGTTTGGTTCACACATTTGGTACATGTAGTCTCTCCCTTCCTTTCTCCCTTCCACCTGCCCACCATCCCCCCTCGCACTTACCTCCATCACACCCTCCACCATCACTCCATTCAAGACATTTTCATCACCATGTCTTGTCTCTGGGCTGAGGCCCACCCATGCCCACTAACCATTGTACACATGTAGTACTATATCAAATTTTTCATCACAACTCAAAACTAAATTCCTTTATGAGAGCAAATTGTAACTCAGAATTATTGTAACTCAACCCTATTGAAACTCAAGTGACCACAGTATACAGTGCTTCCTTTACTCTTGGTGAATCACTAAATACAAATAATCTTGAAGATGTACTGCATTGTAATTATTTTGTAGATGTTTTCTCTCATTTCAAATTTAATCTTTTTTTATTTACTTTGTATGACCCTTCAATAATCTCCATTAATCGAAAATATTTTTTAATTTGCACAAAAAAATATTTCAGACTTTAACATAACTACAGTAGACCCCCGAGTTACGAACATAATTCATTCCAGAAGGCTGCTCAAGTGCCATTACCGAACAAATTTTCTCCCTTAAGGAATAATGTCAAGTAGATTATTAGATCACTTTAAAGGAGGGGTCTGAGATAGTGACAGCTGGGAGGGACTTTTCTCAGCTGTCGTATCTGAGCTCCTCTGCAAAGACAATGATTATGTATGAGTGTGGTGAAAGTGTTGAATGATGATGAAAGTTTTTTCTTTTTGGGGATTTTCTTTCTTTTTGGGTCACCCTGCCTCGGTGGGAGACGGCCGACTTGTTGAAAAAAAAAAAAAAAAAAAAAGATTAGTCCATTTCAGACCCCCAAAAATACACTTACAAAAGCACTTACAATATTACACTTATACATAATTGTACGATTTCCGAGGTGCTCGTAACTCGGGGGTCCACTGTATATATATGTTATTCACCTTGTTTGGCTAAACGATGAAGAGCACTGATAGCCTCAGTCTGAGCGGTCACATCTCGTTCATGTCTCAGCTGGTACTGCCACTGGTTATCTGGTTGCTCTACTTCCACTGAACGCATCATTGTCATGTCTGGATCCAAACGTAACCATAACACCGGAGAATCAGCACTGTAAAATAACACATAAAAGTTTGAAGGAGAAATGTTCCTTTTAAACTAATTATAATAGATCTTTCATCAATCATAAGTCATTCTATCAATATACTACATAGTATATAGATTGCTTTTATATTACACTTGGTACTTACTCTAAGTGGCTAAGATCCATATCCACTTCTTCACCTGTACATAAAGGAATCTTCTTCTTTTTGTTTCGACGTGACTTCGAATGACAAACAATCTCTTTCTTAGACACCTAAAAGATAAACTTTAATAGAGTTCATTATGGAAATACTGTATGGACAAAAATACATATTGTATTGTACCCACACATACACACACAAAAAATTTCTACCACACTGGCCATCTACCACCAAGATAGGGTGACCCAAAGAAGAAAAAAAAGCATCATTCATTCAGTAGATGTCTTGGCAGAAGTGCACAGACACTACAAATTAAATGAACCTCTGCACTGCAACATTCAAATATCCAGAATCCAAGTATGATTAACAAGCATATACATACACACCCCTCTGGGTTTTCCTGCTTTCTTACTCGTTATTGTTCTTGTTTATTTCCTCTTATCTCCATGGGGAAGTGGAACAGAATTCTTCCTCAGTAAGCCATGTGTGTCATAAGAGGCGACTAAATTGCCGGGAGAAAGGGGTTAGTAACCAGCCGTATCCTGTGGGATAGGGCTGGTTTGTTAAAAGAAGAATAACAGTGTTTTATATATAACATTTAACAAAAAGGCTTTGTAGTAGCTGTATGATCACTACCACTCTACCAATTAGACCGAGTTGTCTTACGTCGACCCACTGCTGCATGAATATCCTCCTAAGGGTAAAGAGACAGAGGCAGAGAAAATACACCAGTAAAGAGCCATTTAACACCCCCATTAATTAATGTCAGTGAAGATTAAATGCAATAATAATAATAATGTATTTAATAAATTACATTAATGAAAAGGTTGGAGGGAGGGGGTAAAGGAGGTTTTGTGGGCGAGGGGCTTGGACTTCCAGCAAGCATGTGTGAGCGTGTTAGATAGGAGTGAATGGAGACGAATGGTTTTTGGGACCTGACGAGCTGTTGGAGTGTGAGCAGGGTAACATTTTGTGAAGGGATTCAGGGAAACCAGTTAATTGATTTAGTTGGACTTGAGTCCTGGAAATGGGAAGTACAATGCCTGCACTTTAAAGGAGGGGTCTGGGATAGTGACAGCTGGGAGGAACTATTCTCAGCTGTCGTATCTGAGCGCCTCTGCAAAGACAGTGATTATGTATGAGTGTGGTGAAAGTGTTGAATGATGATGAAAGTATTTTCTTTTTGGGGATTTTCTTTCTTTTTGGGTCACCCTGCCTTGGTGGAAGATGGCCGACTTGTTGAAAAAAAAAAAAAAAAAATTAATGACTGAGTTATCATAAATGAAAATCAGGAAATGATGGGACAGAAAATATTTTATATCCTTGTTTAAGAAGCACTAGGGAATTCCTTAGATGAAATACAATAAATAGATAGAATTATAAGAAAATGTATGTGTTTGTGTGCACAAGGAACTTTAATATACACATACCTGATGTTCAATTTGCAAGGTATGTTTAAATGTACCATCCAATTCTTGTATCCACACCACTAATGGCCCCACATAGCGACGAATACCCAGCTCTCCAATGTAACCCTGCTCAATGGTCATCTCCACGATGTTCCTAGTGACAGATATGCACAAATTATTATAATGTAAACACTCATTTTTTAATTTTAAATAAAAGAAAATGTATTTGGAAATACATATAAGAAAACCTTATGACTCATGAAATCCTAACAACATAATTGCAACTGGCCTGGAGTTTTAGGTCTTACTTACCATGGGTTCAACTTTCTATTAATCTTAATGTTCAACTTTCCTTAATGAAAATTTAATATAGTGAAATTTACATGCAATAACCAGCAGCTGTGACTATACCTTTTGCGGTTAAATAGGAACTTCATGTTAAACTTTGCATGTCCTCCTTGACGGACCCACTGATCACAGAATACTGTGATGTCTTTTCCTGTCACAGTGAAAATTGCCTGCAAGGAGGAGGAATTAGTGAACACAACATGTTATGAAGGTAAATAAGCTCTTGAAATTGCCACAAGAGGGCTACAAACGAAATCAATCATATTATAGGTTCTCTGGACATGTGTACCACATTTGGAAGGCTGGAAACAAGAATAACATTACTGTTTCCTAATTAGCAGATGGAGTGTTGGGTCTTCACTACTCCCTGTACTGACCCTTCATGGGTTTAAGTTTCACTAACATATCTGATTCATGAAATCGTAATGACACGATATAACAGTAACCACATTTAAAATAAACTGAAAGAAGAACTAAGAAAATAAATAAAAATAATAAAGTAAATAACAAACAGGAAGAACTAAGAAAATAACAAAGAAGAACTAAGAAAATAACAAATAAGAAGAACTAGAAAATAACAAACAAGAGGAACTAAGAAAACAAACAAGAACTATGAAAATAACAAACAAGAAGAACTAAGAAAATAAACAAAAAGACTTAAGAAAATAAACAAGAACTAAGAAAATAACAAGCAAGAAGAACTAGCACAACTATTAATAAGCAATAATTTATGCCCTGGTATCCTTCATTTTATTTGCATTAATGTAGTTCTCTATATGACCAGTTTAACTAATTCTCTGGTACATAACAGCCAGGATAACACAAGATAACTAAACTTAACATAACACTAACTCATCAGCTACAATCATTTCCATACCTTTGTGAAAGTAGCAGTTGACATGAGCATGTGAGACCAGCCTGCTGGGTGACCTTTGTTACCAACAGCAATCAATGCCAGTGACAGGTGTTTATTGAAGACCTAAAAATATAAACAGCCAAATAAATAAATGCTTTGTGAATGCAAATATGTGCTAACAAGTATCATCATAAAAATAACTCCACGTACAAAGGCTAAATGAAGATGACAAATTACTAACAAGGCATGCATTTACCTGAATTATTTCTAGTAGCAGAGAAACTAATAAAGCTTACTTTACCTGCATTATTACTAGAAAAGAGACTTAATAAAACTTGCTTTTATTTGCATTATTACTAGTAGCAGAGAAACTAATAAAGCTTGCTATACCTGCATCATTAGTTCCTGTCCAATCCGGAACTCCAGCATACGAATGACCAGATGAGCTTTTTTATAATAAACGCTGATGTAGTGTGGGGAACATGCATGTGGATTCTTGACAGAGAAATAGAACGTGTCTTTGTTAGAGCTGTTGTTTGAGGTCATTGGCATATTTGGTCCATTTTGGGGTTCATTTGGGGAAGAACTTGGATCCAGTACGATGCCTCCAAATCTTTCCTCGTACTCTATGATCTCTTGCAGTTCCTGAAATGTTCGTCAAAACCTGTACATTAATTACCTATAAAGAATAAAGATTAATGGATAAGGATATAGAAATATGTTTTTTTTAGAATTTTTTTTTTTCAACGAACCGGCCATATCCCACCAAGGCAGGGTGACGTAAAAAATAAAAACGGAAGTTTTTTTTCTTAGGTTACCCTGCCTCGGTGAATTTAAAAAGAAAAACAAAAGTTTTTCTTTTTATATTTAGTAATTTCTTTAGAAATACGAGCTGATGTATAAAATATAAAAGTTAAAAGAATAAATATTAACTTCAAAATATAATTGAACAAAAAAATGTTTTTTCCAATCCTCATTTAATGAGCAAGATAATCCTAATGGCATGAATTTAAGTGAAAATTAATAAGTACATTGGGACTGAACTTGGGAAAACTTAAATATCAATATCACACATTACTAATCATACAAAAGATAAATGTATACTATACTGAAACCCATTGTTGTGCCTTTTCAATTGGTTTGTTGTACATCACAACTAGTACCCAAATCTATATTCAGAATGTATACAAGTAAATATTCATAAATGTACTTACACTATGTATCCAATCCTTGTAATCATTAAAGCCAAAATGCTTCTTAACATACAAACTCATGAGATAGTTTGAAATGCCAGTGGTGAGCCAGGCATCAGCCCAGGCATGACGAGAAAGAAAACATCCGAAGAACTGTTGGGCCACACATAAGGCCATAGTTTTTCTAGTTTCATAGACTTGATCTATAATTCTGTTGCTGCACAGGAGATTAACACTAGAAAGAAAAAAGGACACTTTAGCTTTCTATTATATAATGTTACCATGAATTCCCTGGTAACAATGTAATGAAAGCAAATTATTTAGCCTGACAACACAACACTTTATATTACAATGTAAACCTGCTTCCTATATACAGTGGTACCTCGAGTTACGATGGTCCCCAAAATCGCCCTTTTATGTAAGTTTATTTTTTTAAATGCTTTTGTAAGTATATTTTTGGGGGTGTAAAAGGACTAGTCTATTTTACATTATTCCTTATGGGGATAAATTCGTTTGGTAATGGCACTTGAACAGCATTCTCGAACGAAAAAATATCGTAACTCGAGGTACCACTGTAGTATCATCTTAAATGAGCTTTACTAAGCAGTATGCAATTAATTACAATCTTTCTTTCCAATAAATCTGTACCCACTTGGCCTATACCATAACTCAAGTTTACCTTATCTTAAAGTACAGTGGACCCCCCGAGTAACGTAAAAACTTCATTCCAGAAGCCTGCTCAAGTGCCATTACCGAACGAATTTACTCCCTTAAGGAATAATGTCACGTAGGTTAGTCTATTTCAGACCCCCAAAAATACACTTCCACAAGCACTTACAATATTATACTTACATAATTGTACGATTTCCGGGGTGTTCGTTACTCGGGGGTCCACTGTATTTCCATTTGGTTTAGTCATGTACACTTTCGACAGTGATTATGTGTGAATGATGGTGAAAGTGTTTCTTTCTTTTTGGGTCACCCTGCTTAGGTCGGGGACGGCCGACATGGTGAAAACAAATGTGCACTTTCTTCCAGAATGAGAATTTCCACATTTTTTCATTAGAAACCTAGCAACAATTTTGTTATTTTGACTACATTTAATTTGCAAACTGTTTCAGTGAAATAAACCACATATTTTTAAATAATTTCCCATTCTTCAAATTATAAAGATTTTTTTTTAAACCCATATAATGTCACTGTAAATTAAATATTTTGTGGACAAAGTACTGTATAAAAAGTAGGACTGTTTTTCAGGCTTTATCCTGAAATCTTGATTACTGTGTATGCTGATACAGTACTATTTCATGATTATTCAGGTTTATGTCTTCCAACTTTTTAGAATAAACAAAATTAAACTCTCTTCATCGGAGTTTGTGACAAGGTAAACTCATAGGAAATGTTTATGAATTTCAACTTTCTTCTTACTTTCAACACACCAGTCATATCCCACCGAGGCGGGGTGGCCCAAAAGGAAAAACGAAAGTTTCTCCTTTTATATTTAGTAATATATACAGGAGAAGGGGTTACTAGCCCCTTGCTCCTGGCATTTTAGTCGCCTCTTACAACACGCATGGGTTACGGAGGAAGAATTCTGTTCCACTTCCCCATGGAGATAAGAGCAAATAAAAAAGAACAAGAACTAGTAAGAAAATAGAAGAAAACCCACAGGGGTGTGTATATATATGCTTGTACATGTATGTGTAGTGTGGCCTAAGTGTAAGTAAAAGTAGCAAGACGTACCTGAAATCTTGCATGTTTATGAGACAGAAAAAAAGACATCAGCAATCCTACCATCATGTAAAACAATTACAGGCTTTCGTTTCACACTCACTTGGCAGGACGGTAGTACATCCCTGGGCAGTTGCTGTTTACCAACCTACTACCTAGGAATGTTATAATTATATTATAATAAATATAGTAGATACAAGATTTCAGGTACATCTTGCTACTTCTACTTACACTTTGGTCACACTACACTTGCATGTACAAGCATATATATATATATATATACACACCCCTTTGGGTTTTCTTCTATTTTCTTACTAGCTCTTGTTCTTATTATCTCTTATTTCCATGGGGAAATGGAACAGAATTCTTCCTCCATAAGCCATGCGTGTCATAAGAGGTGACTAAAATACCAGGAGCAAAGGGCTAGTAACCCGTTCTCCTGTATACAATACTAAAGCTAAAAAGTGGGATATGACCGGTTTGTTGAAAGAAGAAGAGGAGAAATATAGTAGATAGGCAGTAGGTTGGTAGACAGCAACCACCCAGGGAGGTACTACTGTCCTGCTGAGTGTAAAATGGAAGCCTGTAATTGTTTTACATTATGGTAGGATTGCTGGTGTCTTTTTCTGTCTCGTAAACATGCAAGATTTCAGGTACGTCTTGCTACTTCTACTTACACTTAGGTTACACTACATTTGCATGTACAAGCATATATATACATACTCCTCTGTGTTTTCTTCTATTCTCTTACCAGTTCTTGTTCTTGTTTATTTCCTCTTATCTCCATGGGAAAGTGGAACAGAATTCTTCCGCCGTAAGCCATGTGTGTGTCGTAAGCAGTGACTAACATGCTGGGAGCAAGGGGCTAGTAACCCCTTTTTCTGTATACATTACTAAAGTTAAAAAGAGAAACATTTGTTTTTCTTTTTAGGCCACCCTGCTTCGGTGAGATGCGGCCGGTTTGTTGAAAGAAGAAGAAGAAATATAGTAGATCAATTACTGTCCAGCAATCAGTTATTCAGTAGTTAGCATTATCTGGAGGACTTCCATTGAACAGATTACCTGAACAGATAAAACTAAAAATGAGTGTGCGAATAATAGTGATCCTAAAAAATAATGGGATTATCCTGTGTTTTTGTAAAATTCAGCACAACCTCTTCCCCTGACAGCACTGGATAATCATTAATCTACATACTTTACCTTACAAAAAAGTAATTAAAAGTACATAATGATATAACTTCTGATGTTACACTTACTCAAGAATGCTCATGGTAGCATAAGAATGTAGAGTGCTATATGCTTCATCAACATACACTTGTTTATAGCAGGAATATGGATATCTGGAAAAAAAAATGTGAACATTAAATAGAATAGTTGTAATGCCAGAAGGGGGTTACCAAGAACAGTACATAATAAGTTCAAAAACTTCCAATTAGTTTTAATTTCTTGCCACTGTGATCATGCTGCAGTGACAACCTAACCTAATGGTATTCTGACAATTAACCCAAACTATATTATTGAAAGAGAAGTAACAGAGAAATCAAATAAAAACAGAGAAATCAAATAAAAGATTAGGAGACCATGAAAGACTATTATCTTTGTCCCCTTGAACATGCAAAGCAAACGTGTTATATATTTCATTACAGTATAATAAAACATACCTAGTGGAGAGAAGCTCTTCATAAAATTCAAAAGCTTCATGCAGGTATTTGCTAGTCGCTTTCATGAGAGGTAGTAATTGGGGAAGACAAAAGTGGGTGATTTCATTCATGAAGGGGTCCACATAGATCTCAAATGGCCTGTAAAAATAAAACATGGCATTTTATTTATTTTTGTTTGTAATAAACAAGTATAATAAAAATATTGCTATGGCAAAAAAAAAAAAAAAATCTTATTACAAATAGTACACTAAAGATTGAAATTTTTATCTATTTCTTATGTATTTTTTTGCAATTATTCATTACAGTTACAAAAAATAGGCTATGCTTGTGTTTTCCCATATTTTTTAAATTATTCAAAGAATTCAAAGTAATGGATTCAGATTGAATAAGTTTAGACTTAGACAGGATGTAAGAAAGTACAGCGGACCCCCGGTTTTCGTGATTTTTTTCGTTCCAGAATGCTGTTCAAGTGCCGTTACCAAAGGAATTTGTTACCATAAGGACAAATGTAAATTAGATTAGTCCTTTTAGACCCCAAAAAAAAAACACTTACAAAAGCACTTACAAAAATACACTTACATAATTGTTCGAGTTTGGAGCATCACGAACGCCGGGGGTCCACTGTATTGGTTTGGCAACAGAGTACTAGTCAATGAATGGAACAATCTGCCAAATAGGGTCAATGACACTAAAACATTAGGCAGCTTTAAAAATAGGTTAGACAAATATACATGAATGACAAGGGTTGAATGTTAATGGGACCTGAAGAGTATGGGTTAGTAGGATTATTGAAGCTTTAACTTTGGGTAGCTTCAAAAATAGTTTGGAGAAATGTTTGAGTGAGAGAAAGATGAATTTGAGGACCCACCAAGTATGGGTCAGTAGGCCTACTGTAGTTCTCCTCCATTCTTATACAGTATTCTTACCAAACCATACCATGGCTGGGGCTTGAACTTGTGGTCAGTCATAAAACTCCAGACCGACGTATTATCCACTGGGCTAGCTGGCTACAATAATCTTACTGTAGCCAGCTGGCCCAGTGGATAACACATCGGTCTGGAGTTTTACGACTCTCTGACTGTGGGTTCAAGCCCCACCTGTGGTATGGTTTGTTTGCAATCATGTCACTACGATTTTGTGAGTCAGTATTCTTAAGTTCTAATTTGTAACATTTCCAGATGTTGTAGTATGCAGTACCGTCTCCCTCTCTCTCGAGTTCATTCCCGGCATCTACCACTATATGAAAAGTGTTCCCAAAATAATCACCCTGCTGAAGGTCTATACACTAATAAATTTTAGTGAACACTAGTATAAACTAACAGAAACATCAGTGAACAATTAAGTACTGCAGGCTACAATACAATAAGCAGCAACTGTCTGAATACTTATAAAAGTGGGATCTGTTACCTTACCCATTTTTAATTATTTCAAATGAATTTCGTTTTACCAAATATTCAATGGTTTCCACAAAGGAAAATTAAAATTTGAATGATGGTAATGGAGAAATATGGCAATCATTTACAGAATGACTCTGTTATGGTTTCACTAATGCCATAATATCAGAAGACAACCAAGATGCATAAGGAAGAAAAACTATGAAAGCATTTCTTCTTTTTTGGGCCACCCTGCCTAGGTGGGAGATGGCCAGTGTGTTTACCTGCCATAATGTATAACATGAAGCCTTAATAATGACATATTAGTAGTGCAAGTGAAAACCATAATGAAAACAATTCACCAACTTTTTACATGCAGCCAAACTTAAACTTTAGGAAGCATGTAACTACCTGTACCATTATGTATTTTTAGAAAATACTGTAATGGCTTTTAGACATACAAGATAAAGTACTATACCTGTACTATAAGCTACAAACATAAGGTAGTAACTAGAGCATAATTTTTTTCCTTACCTTTAACCAGAATGATGTCATGTTTAATGGAGAAAGAAGGGATTGTCAGACACAACACACTAGTACAGTATCCGTAACGCAACACCATCACTAATAATTTTTTGTTAATCTCATCCACCATCTCCCATTACAGTAGGGTAACTCAAAGTAAGGACAAGTGTTCACATCATTCATTTAGTTGCTGTCTTGCCAGATTACCAACAAAACCACATCATCCCCACCGCTCCAGAGTGAAGGCACTGCCCTTTCCACCTCCAGGACTCAAGTCCAGCTAACCAATTTTCTTAAATCCCTTCATAAGTATTAACTTACTCACACTCGAATAGCATGTCACTTCATGAAATACATTTATCTTTGTTATATGGTCATTTGGTGAAGATGTAGCATGCTCATATTTTATTTGTAAAATTTGTTCGAGAAATGTGAATACTTACCCAACAACAAGAGCAATGTTTGGTGCACATGTAGGAGTTGAGAGGCAGTAATGGAATGTTTTACGCCTCATATCCTGAGTGTAGACAACCTCTACTAGGTCTCCACAGCTTACAGCAGTCATAAAATCATCCACTGTAAATTCTAACCGCCAGGTACAAACTTCACTCCAAGTGTCGATACAGGGAAACCACAAACGTACACTGTTTTCATGTCCATAACTGAACATGTGAGCAGCTTTCTGTATAAAAGAGGAATAAGCTTTTAATGAGAACAACAGTTAAGCAGGCATGCACAGGAACATAATCTATGACAGAAATAAGACACTATACTATTCCTATACTACCTTAAAAACAATCTGTCCAAAACACATGTGGGCTGATGAATATGCTCTGCCAAATCACTAGGTGTGTGTGAAAACTTTAGCTACTACCCCTTATAAATCAGTGGATGAAACCTAAAGCTATAATTATGATAAACATTAAAGTCTCTTATAACAAAAAAATCATAACAAAGGAGAGAGGAGCTTACGATAACGTTTTGGTCCGACTTGGACCATTTACAAAGTCACAGTGTGACTTTGTAAATGGTCCAAGTCGGACCGAAATGTCGTGGTAAGCGTCTCTTTCCTATGTGCAGGTTATATGTGTATTGTTCCAGTCACAGTATTGTGCCTTATTTTTGTTATTTATAAAAAGGAATATTCTTACAGATCATACTTAAAACATATGCACCTACCTCAACCAATGTGCCATCAGTATTTGGAACCACAAAGTGCAAGCCAGACTGGGGCTTCTCCAAAGAAAACTCGACACCAACTCTCAATGGCTTTCCTTCTTGGATCATGTGCTGTGCTTCTGAGGGGACAACAATCACAAGCTCCCCTCGACCCAGTTCAGGATCCACCGAGGTTACCCCATTTGACTGACATTTGTTTACGTAATCTAGGTTTCTCCTGTTCAAAACAGAATGCATGATGATTAATTATGGCTGCTACCCACAACTGTGAATTTAAAATAACAACTGCCAGATGCAGGAAACATTGGACCTCTACAAAATATTTTAAATAAATAGCAAAATCATTAATTAAATAGCATTGTAAACTGCTGATGACCTTATCACAAAACTAACCTAAATTAAATTAATGCTTCATGTTAATCATTAAAACATACACAAATATCACAGATCACTTAAAATTACTACTGCATTTATTTTTCATTTGATCTTGGTTGTAGATTCACTGTTTATCTTAAGATAATACAATTCTAGCCATTTTTACATGTACGTACACCCTACACTTTGAAATTTAATCTTGCAAATGTTGTGAAATGCAATCAATGATATGTTACATAAAAAATTAAGAAAAAAGGAGCACTTTAGCAGACTTACTGGCCCATGTTAAGCAGGTCCAAGTCACACCCACAACCACTCATGTACTTGTTTAACCTATTTTTAAAACCACCTAAGGTTTTCGCTTCAGCAATGCTAATCAGGAGTTTGTTCATAATTTTTTTTTTCAACAAACCGGCCATATCCCACCGAGGCAGGGTGAACTAAAAATTAAATTAGTATAAATTTACTAATTTATACAGGAGAAGGGGTTACTAATTCATGCCAAGGCATCATAAGAGGGTTTACTGCACTTTAGAATTGAATTACACTAGCAAATCATGTACTAAAAGATTTAAAAAGAATTACAAGACTTTTTTCAACAATCTTCATTCATTTCATACTAATTTCACTCTAAATGACAGTTATATCATTGCTTACTGTTTGGAGTCCTGTTGGCATACTTCCATTAGTGGGTCAAAGTACTGGAACTGTACCTCCAATGCATCATTAAGGGTAACGCGATACACACAGCACTGTTTACAGTTCAACCATATATAGCGGATGCTGTCTTTTGACGGAATGAGTGTGAGTTCAGTGAAGCCCTTTGGGAAATATGTAGAAAATTAAGTTATTTTATACAAATGAATGAAAAAATATCAAAATGATAATGCATTACCAGTGATGCATTTCATTCACTTGTTAAAACAACTGCATAATTAAGTAACATTAATTATTGAGCATATGATAGTAGTTAACTGAACCAAAAAAATCCCAGGTAATAGTCTATGTCTAATTCTTAAGTTGCCTTCAAGCGCTATGATTAGTTTGCCCGAAATGTATTTGCATACTAGTGGCTTTCTGTTGTGCCTATGTTTTATTACATGCAAACTACAGTATCATTGTACAGCATAAAAAGAAATAAAAATTTGAATTTGAATAAGAAATAAAATAGAAGGTTGAATAAAGTCTAACTATAATAGCCAATAGAAAAGGCAGATACAGAATATATTTTTTTCACAAACAGACTTACAACCAACCACATTCACTTTCTTGTATTACATCAATTTAAGTTTTATGAATTAAAACAGATGACGTGTAAAATACTATAAACAGAATAGACTATGGTATATTTTAACTATTATCAACATGTGTAATATATCTAGAGTACTTACAATAACAGTCTGTCGTATAAAGTTGATGCCAGTCAGGCTCAGGATTTGGTGAGACGTACTGAAATTTTTTAAAGCATTTGGTTGAAGACATTCATATAGCAAGAGTACTGTACATATATATACATCTGTAAAACTGGCATACTTTCTCAAATATAAACAGCAAAGTTTAAACAAAAATCATCTTAGATACTAACAGGTACTAAAACAATAATAATAAAAAAAAACAATACAGTGGAACCCCGGTTAACGAAAAAAATTCATTGCAGAAGCCTGCTCAAGTGCCATTACCGAACGAATTTACTTCCTTAAGAAAAAATGTCATTTAGGTTAGTCTATTTCAGACCCCCAAAAATACACTTTCACAAGCACTTACAATATTATACTTACATAATTGCACGATTTCCGGGGTGTTCGTTAACCGGGGTTCCACTGTACTTTTTAAAAAATATATTCTGGGTGAGTTATACTTCTTATTCATGCACCCAGACTCCACAAATGGTGAAGTGAGTAGAATCTGAACAATTATTGTAAAATTTAGTGAAAATCCTTCATAGCCTTAAAAAAAAAACTGTCATTGGGATACTTATAATTTATATGCCTTTTGTATTTCTCTATCTTTCTTCATTTTTCCAATTCTTTTCGGTCTTCTCTGCTACATTACATTTACTGACATCATCTGAAAAAATAATGCATATACTGTATTAACATAATTATCTTTAATATATATAAAATGGTCATATTAATAACACATTACCAAGTTCAGTTTTTAGAAAGCAGGTTTAACAGGCTTAGAATTAAATTACAGTACAGTACTTGTCTTATTTTTTAATTACAGTGGTACCTTGACTTACGAGTGCCCCAACATACTAGTTTTCCGAGTTACGAGCCATTGCTCGATTGATTTTTTGCTTTGAGTTCAGAGCCAAATCCGCGTTATGAGCAATTAAATCACATTTTTTTCAGTGTTTCTGTATGAAACTAGTGATCTAGTGCAATTGGCCTCAAAAACACTCTGGTCGAAATGGTAATAATCTTATCTCGGGAGTGGCCGCTATATTATGGCTTATTTTATTCATTCTAGAGTGTATATCATGTTTATATATTATTTATATTGTTTATTATGTCATATTAGATCAATTGTAATAGATAAATAAGCCATAGAATTGATATTAACATTATATTGAAGAATTTTCTCCTGCCTCCCGAGAGCAAGGAATTCCGCTGATGTAAGCAAATGTTCCCAGACGTTTCCTGATTATTTCTTTACATTCAGTTTATTTCTTTACATTTTCTTTTATTATGTTTTTATACTACAATATTTCTTATTTATAAATACATTTTTCTTATTTAAAAACCTATAACAAAAAAATTGGGGTGTTTTTTGGGGGATGGAACAGATTAATGGCATTTAAATTAATTTCAATGAGGAAAATTGATTTGATATATGAGCAAATTGAGTTACGAGTTGGGTCATGGAACGAATTAAACTTGTAAGTCAAGGTACCACTGTATTTTTAAAGAAAATTTCACTAAAACTATTTTAATTAATAATGTCCTTCTTAAAGTTTAGTGTCATTTGAAAAAAAAAGACCATTTCTTTGTTAGCTACCTGTATTGTAAGCCCTTTTTGGTCAATGGATTTCTTGGTAGTACTCTTTTTTTGATTACTTGAGTTATCTTTGGAGGGTAAATTAGTTCCTTTGATAACACCAATCACTGTAAAGAAATAGACAAAGCAAGGGAAAAGGGGTTTATGTGCTTATATAAGAAATGACTTACAACTCAGAACCTGACTTAATATGATAATCATATGCGAAATTTGTGGTTTAATTTTAAGTTGCCTTAAGCTAAACATTACTGGTTAGAAATGTTTCCTGCCAATATCCCCTGAGTCAACTGGGTCAACTGCTATGGTGTTATAAAAACCAGCGGCCAGGCCTCGTGGTGGATCAGGGTCTGATCAACCAGGCTGTTACTGTGAAACAATTATAAGAGGCACTACGAATATGGATGGACTGATTACATATCAGCCCCCACACTACCTCACCTAATATATAAGCTATCTACCTGGAGTCTACCTGGAGGGTATTCCAGGGATCAAAGCCCCAGTGGCCCGGTCCACGACCAGGCCACCCGAGAAGATGAAGAAATCATTTAAGTGGTCATTCATACAAAAATAAGTAATCATTACTGATACTTCCACCCAATCAAGCCATCAGATAACTAACAGAATTACACAACACACTCAAAATAACTATTATCATACTGAAATACAGTTTTATCATATTGGAAAAGAGTAATTGTTCTATGGTATGTAACAAACTGCTGAGGTAAACTATGCTTGGGAAAATTCATACCTGTCTTTACTGCCATACTTGATATTGCAACAACAAATATTAAGTTATAAAACAAAACTGAGCCTTGGATGAATGACAAGATACATACAGTGGTACCTCTACTTACGAGCAAAATTCGTTCCAGTCAGCTATTCAAGTGCCGATACCGAAGGAATTTTTTCCCATAACAAATAATGAAAATTAGGTTAATCCATTTCAGACCCCCAAAAATACACTTACAAAAGCACCTACAAAAATACACTTACATAATTGTTCGAGTTGGGAGCTGCTCGTAAGTAGAGGTACCACTGTATTTGGCTCAAAAATATACGGAGATCAAGTACAGTGGACCCTCGGTTAACGAAAAAAATTCATTGCAGAAGCCTGCTCAAGTGCCATTACCGAACGAATTTACGTCCTTAAGAAATAATGTCATGTAGGTTAGTCTATTTCAGACCCCCAAAACTACACTTCCACAAGAACTTACAAAATTATACTTACATAATTGCACGATTTCCGGGGTATTCGTTAACCGAGGGTCCTCCCCCAGGATGCGACTCACGACAGAAGACTAACTCCCAGTTATCTATTTACTGCCAGGTAACAGGGGCAATAGGTGATACCTGGAGTATACCTGGAGAGAGTTTCGGGGGTCAACGCCCCCGTGGCCTGGTCTGTGACCAGACCTCATGGTGGATCAGGGCCTGATCAACCAGGCTGTTACTAGACTTGCCTGTATGACCCACCTTGTATGGGGTGCATCCCTACGTCTACGTACTAAATACTGTGTTACAAGGTATACTTTGATTTTAAACCTGATTATTATTATTTTCATAGAAAATAGCTAAATCTACAGGAGTCATGTAGTACCCGGTAAATTGGAATCAATTAGGTTTGATCTGAGGAAGGGTAGGGTAGCTCCAATTCCTTAGATCAAGAGCTGAAGACAACTACTCGGTGAAACTAGGTCTTTATTCTGCACTTTTCAATATATGCCACCTATGTACATCATGGGTTAAGCAATATTTCCTGTGCAATTTATTTTTGGGGATCCTAGGTTATATTTTACACATTTTATTATATGAATTATTATTATTATTATTATTATTATAATCAAAATGAAGCGCTAAACCTACTAGGGTCATAGTTTTATTATATAAAACCATTGCAAAAGGACCCCAATGGAAATGTCACTGACTTTTTTGGGTTATCCTAGGTAATCTACACATATGATGCTATGTATGATAATTTAAGTAAATGTATTTATGTGTACCTGTACATGAATAAACTTAAGTTTCAAAATATGTACGAGTACAAAATAATTTATTTTCATTAGTCCCTCTTTGAAGTGCATTAAACCTGAATAAATCCATCTTTTTTTCATCTTAAACCTGAATAAACATATTACAGTAGCCACCACCATAGCTTTCTTAAGAATATAACTAACTCAGCACAAGATAACTCGTATATTACACCATTATAATATAGTATATACTTTATGTTGATGCTGATACAATGTTGTTGTTGGGATTTACAGGACCACTACAACTGACGCCGTACTGAGTCCTTCATTATAGTTGTACATTGTCCACATAGACACAATAAGTAAGTAGGTTTATTTCAGGCATAGGTACACATAAATAATGTTACATGAATTATCATACATAGCAGCATATGAGTAGATTACTTAGGATAACCCAAAAAAAGTCAAAGTGACTTTATTTCCATCGGGGTTCTTGTAATTTATTATTTAAACCTTAATTGGGGTCCTAAGTAAGTATATTTAGGTACAGGTACATATAAATATAGTTACGCAAATATTATACATAAGTAACATCTATGTAAATTACCTAGGATAATCCAGAAAGTAAGATTAAGTGACTTATTTCCATTGGAGTCCTTGTCATATCTTATTATTTAAAACTAATTCAACTGTCTGAAAATCAGTTATAATACAAGGAGATATACTAGGAATAAGGTAAATGGAGTTATTTGCATTAACCATAAAGAAAGAATCAGATTACAATAATAGGTTCATGAATGTTAGCTATACAAGAAATCACTCTCATCCCTTTGTGTAGCATCATTCATTAGGTACCTTTTAGCTCTCTTTCTGAACTGGTTCATGCTATGACAGACTTTGACATGTGCAGGCAGTCCGTTCCACTCCTTTACTGCTGTACAATAAAATGTATTTAAAGCCTGACCACCTACTGTGGGCACTACAAGTTGTGTTCGCTTTCCCTAGTACTATACATGTTTTGGTTCCCAGCCTTGACAAACTTGGCAGCAAGATATTCTGGGCTATGTTTGTGAGAAATTTTATAAACTTGATTTAACTTCAGTTGTTTTAAACCAAGAATGGCAGGAGGGCCATTAAAGCTGTGTGTAAGTTTATTTTGACACAGGTACACATTAGTACAATTATCATACAGTGTAAAATTACCTATGTATGATAATCTAATACTTATATACCATTAGTTAAAGATACTTTAATATCTGAAATAAGAATTAGAGTAGGCTCTCAGCTTTATCATAGATAAGTTCTACATAATGTACTACATAAAACCTTTGGAAATAAATTCACTGTGACTTTCTGGGGTTATCCTTAGAACCATGCTTGTATTGAGTCTGCATTTACATTTTCTTCGATTTGCAATTATTAGGTAAACTTCATTATATTTAACGATATGTAGATTCCATCATATACTTCGACTGGGAATAGAGTACAGATCCAGTGAAGTTCCTATTTGGTGATATACACTCACTTCGAATTTTCCTACTTGAAAAGTCAGTTAATGAGTATTTAATTATGCATTAGGCAGTGAAGTGTGAAACAACGGCGGACAAATTAAGATAAGATTTTGTTTGTAATTTTAACCCGAAGGGTTAGCTACCCAGGTAACTTAATAAAGTCCATTTGTCATTGGGGACTGTCTTATTTCCACTGGAATCCTTTAATCTTCTCCCCCATGATGCGACTCAAAACAGTCAACGCTCTCACTTGTTTCACGTACTTGAGTGTCGGTGGTTCAATCCCCGGCCGAGTGGAAACGTTGGGTATGTTTCCTTATAACTGCTGTCCCTGTTCACCTAGCAGTAAGAAGGTACCTGGGTGTTAGTCCATTAGTGTGGGTCGCATCCTGCACCATTCCCACGAGCCCTCTTAGGGCGGGGAAGGTGCCAGAGCTTGCTATCACCTGCAGCTCACAAGACTGCCATTCCCACGAGCCCTCCTGGGGGGAGGGGGAAGATGGCAGACCAGAGGCCTAGCTTCTCCCTACGAGCCCCGTGAGGGCGGGGAATGGGGCTAGGCCTGGAAACAGTTGGTCCCAGAAGATGAGGAGATACTTGTACCTCCTCCCATGGCAGACATAGGTCTGACACTCCCAAGACAGGGAGCCAAGGCCGGGTCACCATCTGGAAAAAGACCCGGGCCGGGAGAGTACCGGCGAATCAAGAACAACAATCGCATCCTGGAGGACAAGATTGAAGGACCCCATTGGAAATAAGATAGAGAGTGCTCGATGACGTACTGACTTTCTTGGGTTATCCTGGATGGCTATCCCTTCGGGCTAAAAATCCGAACAAATCTTTTCTTATCTTAGGGGGTACCTACTTACTGCTAGGTGAACAGGGGTGGCAGGTGTAAGGAAACATGCCCATTTCACCTGTGCTGGGGATCGATACCAGGTCCCTTAGTGTGTGAGCCGAGGACGCTACGAACCAAGCCGCGAACATTCAATAAATTAACACTAGATGCAGTTCTCGTTAATTTCCCGTCAGAATTTATACTCGTGTATTAGTTTAGCGAGGGACTAGTCCCAAATCTGCACACGGAAATCACTTTCTACCCTAGCATATGACTTGGCAGGCGGTGCAACATCCTCCCAATGAAAAGCTGAGGAGCCATGAGTACGCTAAGAGCCAACACAGTAAATATCAGGGGGCCAAGACTGTTCAACTGCCTCCCAACATACGTAAGGGGATTACCAATAGACCCATGGCTGTCTTCAAGAGGGAGCTGGACAGCCCGGCTGGTAAGTACCTGACCAGCCGGGCTGTGGTTCGTATGTCGGTTTGCATGCGGCCAGCAGTAACAGCCTGGTTGATCAGGACTTGATCCACCATGAGGCCTTATGGGCTGGGCCGGGGGAGGGGGTTGACCCCCGTAACTCCCTCCAGGTATTAGCGTTGTGTTAGTGTTAGAAACTATGTTTCTTATTTTTTACGTTCTTGAACACTTCCCGGGAATAAGGAAGAGTAAGTATAGTCGTTTAATATTAAGTTTTCACTAGTTGAGCTGAATATCTCGGATCAATTAAGCTCCCCAATGGAAATAAGGGACCCCAATGGAAATAAGTCACTCTGACTTTTTTGTGTTATCCTAGGTTCTCTACACATATGCTGCTATGTATGATAATGTATGTAAATGTATTTGTGTATACCTGAATAAACTTACTTACTCATACAAATTATAATAAGTGTGTGCAGCGACCGACGCACACCTAGCTATTACTATTATATTCGGTGGGAAATTCTAAGCATGTTGGGAACCATACAGCGTCTATGGATGTTAAGAAATAAATGATCATTGATTCAGCAGTAGAGTGGCCGGTGGAAGAAAAGATGGGTATGGGGTGCATAATAAAGAACTAACAATAGGAGGAAAGATGGGTATGGGGTGCATAATAAAGTGCTAACATTAAAATGAAGAGAAAGAGAAGAGGGGGAATGAGGATTAGTAAGAATAAGAAGAGGGAGATAAGGAGTAGGAAACTAGGTGAAAAGGAAGAAGAGGAAGTTAGGACGACGGAGGAGAGGATGGAAAATGAGGTGGTGGGTGGTGTCAAGGGAACTAGGGTGTAGTATGAACACACCCACGCTTCATCCTCCCTCCCAGAGTAACCTTGAAGATAGAGGTATGTATCTGGGTATGTAGGCCACACTACCACCCTGGGGCACACCAGGGCTGCCCTGGCTGGACGCTGCCCTGCTTCCATGACCTCTACTCCCACCCACTACTTGTATTCCTCTGAGATCTCTCAGCTCAGGCTAACAGATCTTAACATACGAACATAATAATGGAGAAACACTGCAGGAGCAGGGTTCCTGGCCAATACTAGGCATGTTTTTTTCTCAAATCCAAACCTTCTGACAGAAATATTTTAACTTATTCTCAAGATTACCCAAGGTATGAAAGCCTTACTAACCCATGCTGTGAAAGTCCCTCTCGAATCTAACCCTTTTCACTAATGTATTTGTCTAGCCTATTTTTAAAGCTACTTAAAGTTTTAGCTTTAATCATCCTACTAGGCAGTGTTCTACCAGCCAGGAGCCTAGCAGATCACTTTATTATTATAATAAGGGAAGCGCTAAACCCGTAGGATTATACAGCGCCTGTGGGAGGCGGGATGAAATTTATTCAGGCTTAATTCAGGGAACTGGAGCACAGATCCAATTCCCTAGATCAAGAGCACCTCACCAGCATCAAGGAATCTTCCTTGAGGGGCGCCTAGCAGATCACACTATTCGTATAGCTAAAACCGTAGGGGACATATAGCGCCTGGGGTAGACCAGACATTTAGGTTTGATCAGAGGAAGGTAGTTAAAATTCTTTAAAAACCCTTCAACATCCAGGGACCCCGACCCCCTTATTACAATCATGAGGAAGCGCTAAACCGGGAGGGATTATACATCGCCGGGAAGGAATGGAGATGGAATTTTGAATATTCAGGCACCTAAAGTCGGTACCTGACCAGCCAGGCTGTGATTCGTACGTTGGACTGCGTGCGGCCAGCAGTAACAGCTTGGTTGATCAGGCTCTGGTCCAACATGAGGCCTGGTCACAGACCAGGCCGCAGGGACGTTGACCCCTGGAATTCTCTCCTGGTAAACTCCAGATAATTCAGGGAACTGGAGCACAGATCAAATTCCCTAAGCTTAAAAAGAAAATTCATTTAACACATCGTGGGGAAATAAAACTTAAATCTTCATAGTTTTCAAGTTTTAATAACACGCCTCAAGTTCCACCTATATTATATAGGGAAGCGCTAAACCAGGAGCTATACAACTAGAGAATGGGAGACATACTGGTCCAAGGCAAAGGGTTAGTTCTAATTCCTTTGATCAAAAGCCCCTTCACCAGCATCAATCCCCCCCCCCTACCCATCATAATGCGTGCTTATCACTAGCAATGGGGAAGCTCTAAACCCCTCAAGTTATACAGCATCTGGGGAATGGGAGGTTATGTTTGATTCAAGGAATGAAAGGTGGCTATTTCCCATAAAGATTCCTTTAAAATCAAGGCACCACCCACCATGGCGTTACTAATTATCGGGAGCGCTAAATCCATAGGGATTATACAGCGCCTACAGGGATGGAAGGCATTCAGGGAATTGCAGCATAAATTCCCTAGATCAAAAGCCCCTCACCAGCGTCAAGGAACCTCCCTCGAGGAGTGTTGCTGATGAAAAGTCAGGAGTTTGTGTCAAAGGTTGGACTATCAGAGGAGGAATGAACAAATAAGGGTGTTAGAGCAGTAACGACGTAGAGTTAAATTCGGCATGACCACTGGTAGACAGGACAGTCTAACAGGATGTGTCAGTTCTCAGTGGTACTGGGCGCTTCTTCATGAAGTACCTACCTATGAGTGAGACTACAAAGTAATTTTCTCATGCCAACAGAAAAAAAAAAAAAACGTACGAAAATATTTTATTGAACCACACCGGGAGCTGTAAATTTAAGAGGCAGTTACATATATATATATATATACTTCCGGGGAAGCGCTAAACTTGTAAGGTTATACAGCACCTGGGGAAAAGTAATCAGGGTTGAGCTGAGAAAAAAATCCTTGGATCAAGAGTCCTTCTGCATCAAGGTATGTCCCCTCTTGAGGTGTATTAACAGTTAAGCTAGTCATCCTTCTCATACTAAAAGCAGTAGCTGGACCAGTTCTGGAGATGCCGACACACTGCAGGATCAGTGATGTTACCTGCACACTACAGGATAAGTGGTTACCTGCACTTGAGGATCAGCAATGTTACCTGCACATTGAAGGATGTGATGGTACCTGAACACTGCAGGATGAGTGATGTTACCTGAACACTGATGTGGGTGATCTTGCTTGCATGATGGATGATACCCACTCCTAAGGATGTGGAAAGACATCGTCTACTAAAAGGATGTGGGGAGGCTGCAGCTTGGAGGGTTGACAACACACTTATCAAGAGACAACACATGAATGAATGATAGCGTGGCTCCTCCTCTGGGTTATAATAATAATAATAATAATAATAGTTTATTTAGACATGGTACAATGATACAGTTAGGTAGACATGATACATAGTTAGGTATAAATGAGGTGTACATGCCAAAAGCCCCTAATATGCTGTGCATTGCGGGCATTCTTAAGATTAATTAATAGTAGACTACATTGTAAAAAAATATGGTTGATAATTTATAAAATAAGTATAATTGTCTCCATGGGGAAGTGGAACAGAATTCTTCCTCCGTAAGCCATGCGTGTCGTAAGAGGCGACTAAAATGCCGGGAGCAAGGGGCTAGTAACCCCTTCTCCTGTATATATTACTAAATGTAAAAGGGAAAAACTTTCGTTTTTCATTTTGGGCCACCCCGCTTCGGTGGGAAACGGCCGACGTGTTGAAAGAAGAAGTATAATTGTGTATCTAAGTTGTAAAATTTGAATATAAGTTGAACATAATAATTTATTAATTGTAGCAATGCAATTAATCGAGTGAGATCATTTAAAACAATTAATTGCATTGCAATTACAGTTTATGTGGTCATTATAATGTAAATGTTATAGAAACAGCTTAGTATGTATTATTCATAACAGGTTTTTACATTTAAGTGATTAATCAGGTTTTTACATTTAAGTGATTATTCTACTTTGTTGGGAATGTTTGATATTGTGCATTTAGGTTTGGGTGAGAAGGTAGTTTTTTAGTATCCTTTTGAATTGGGGTACAGGCAGGGTTTCTTTGGCAATGACAGGTAATGAATTCCAAATTTTCGTGCCTTTTATATGCATTGAGTTTTTACATAGTGTTAGATGGACACGGGGAACATCGAGGAGCGCTAAAACTGGGGTGATCATACAACACTAGTTATTTCGTGGACAGTTCTCAACCCATAGGGGTCATACACTGCCTTGGGAATAGGAAGCAATCAGGTTTTATCCAAGGGAGAGGATAAGATAAATTCCTTGAAAAAAGAGCCCCTCACCAACATCTAGGTAACCTCCCTTCAGTTTGTAGGATACCTGTGGAAAATATACAAGGAAATAAATAACTTAATGATGAATAAAGGTAAATGGACATCCATTAGAACCTATCAAATTATATTGTATTTTTTAATAAAAATTTGAGTACATCAGAAGTAAATTAGGAACTAAAACATTTACATAAAAAAAGGTAGCATGTTAGCCTTAAAATAGCATCATTCTTTTCAAACATCAAAATTGAAAATTTAGTAAAATCATAAGAACATGTTTGAAAACATCTTGTACTGTATTCCAAAAGGAAATAATGTAAAAATAAAATTATCTTATAAAAAAAATTATAACATTTAGTATATAATTTATAATGCTAATTCAAGTTTCACCAGCCCACCGCGCTGAGGTCTGCTACCAACGGGCTGGACCGGGGTAACTCGTCCAAAGCTTCTCATAGAGAACCTTTGTTACATGGAACCCCAAACCATGCACCTAGGGTTACTTCGGTTGATTTCCAGTGGTAGCTAGGTTACCACCAGAAATCGCTCACCAACAACCAGGACATCAGGTTGAGGATGATATGCTGCCGGCCAGCTCGCAAAGGGAGCGGCACGAGTGAGTAGGGAAGGGGAGACAAGGATCAGGGGAACCCTAGCAACCACCACATAACTTACACTGTATCAATGTTGTCAACATCAAAAATGTGGATGACACCAATTATGATGTTTAGACACATCTGGAATGCAATGTTAAGTAAAGTGCATGCTGGGAAGGATTTCACATATATAGGACAAAATGCAAGAATTTTGGACATAGTCCAATATAATTACATACAGTCCAATATATACAGATCGAGGTTCATTCCTAGCTTTCCTACCTATTATTCGAAGATCATTCCTCACTATACCCAACTACCGCACGAGGATCATCTCTCGCTATGCCCAACTACTGCTCGAGAATCATCCCTTCCTATGCCCAACTACCACTCGGGGATCAGCACTCGCTATGCCCAACTACCGCTCGACGATCATCCCTCGCTATGATCAACAACCGTTCGAGGATCATCCCTCGCTATGCCCAACTACACCACGAGGATCATCCCTCGTTATGCCCAATTACCGCTCGAGGATCATCCCTCGGTATGCCCAACAACCACTCGAGGATAATCACTCGCTATGCCCAACTACCACTCAAGGATCATCACCGCTAACCCACACTACCCCACGAGGATCATTCTCCACTGTGCCCAACTACCCTAAAGAATCATTCCTCGCTATGCCCAACTACCCCACGACTATCATTCCTCGCTATGCCCAACTACACCTAGAGGATCATTCCTCGCTATGCCACTGTACCCCTCGAGGATCATTCCTCACTCCCGAACTACCCCTGGAGGATCACTCCTCGCTATACCCACCTAGTGGAGGTTCATTTCTCGCAATGCCCCCATTACTCGAGGATCATTCCTCGCTATACCCACCTAAGGAGGTTCATTCCTCGCTATGCCCACCTTTCCCTCGAGGATCATTCCTTACTATGCCCAACTACCCCTCGAGGATCATTCCTCGCTATGCCCAACTACCACTCGAGGATCATTCCTCGCTATACCCACCTATCCCTCAAGGATCAATCCTCACTATACCCACCTACTGATAGAGGGTCATTCCTCGCCATGCCCACATATCCCTCGAGGATCACTCCTTGTTATGCCCAACTACCCCTCGAGGATCATTCCTCAATATGCCCAACTACCACTATAGGATCATTCCTCGCTACACCCACCTATCCCTCGAGTATCAATCCTAGCTATACCCACCTACCAATGGAGCTTCATTCTTCGCGATGCCCACCTATCCCTCGAGGATCATTCCTCGCTATGCACAACTACCACTCAAGGATCATTCCTCGCTATGCCCACATATCCCTCGAGGATCACTCTTCGCTATGCCAAACTACCCCTTGAGGATCATTCCTCACCTTCCCGAACTACATAGAGAATCATTCCTCGCTATACCCACCTACCGATGGAGGTTCATTCCTCGCTATGCCCACTTATCCGTAGAGGATCATTCCTCGCTATGTCCAACTACCTCTCGAAGATCATTCCATGCTATGCCCACTTATCCCTGGAGGATCATTCCTCGTTATGCCAAACTACCCCTTGAGCATCATTCTTCACTTTCCCCAACTACCACTGGAGGATCATTCCTCGCTATACCCACCTACCGATGGAGGTTCATTCCTCGCTATGCGCACCTATCCCTCGAGGATCATTCCTCGCTATTCCCACCTATCCCTCGAGGATCATTCCTCACTATGCCCACCTATCCCTAAAAGGATCATTCGTTGCTATGCCAAACTACCCTTCGAGGATCATTCCTCTTTCCCGAACTACCGCTAAACAATCATACCTCACTATACCCAACTACCGATGGAGGTTCATTCTTTGGTATGCCCACATATCCCTCGAGGATCATTCCTCACTTTCCCCAACTACCACTGGAGGATCATTCCTCGCTATACCCACCTACCGATGGAGGTTCATTCCTCGCTATGCGCACCTATCCCTCGAGGATCATTCCGCGCTTTGCCCAACTACCTCTCGAAGATCATTCCTCGCTATGCCCACCTATCTCGAGGATCATTCCTCGTTATGCCAACCTATCCCTCGAGGATCATTCCTCGCTGTGCCACTACCCCTCGAGGATCATTCCTCACTTTCCCGAACTACCCCTGGAGGATCATTCCTCGCTATACCCACCTACTAACAGGTTCATTCCTCGCAATGCCCACCTATCCCTAGAGGATCATTCCTTGCTATGCCCACCTATCCCTCGAGGATCAATCCTCGCTATACCCACCTACCAATGGAGGTTCCTTCCTCGCTATGCCCACCTATCCCTCGAGGATCATTCCTCGCTATGCCACTGTACCCCTCGAGGATCATTCCTCACTTTCCCGAACTACCCCTGGAGGATAATTCCTCGCTATACCCACCTACTGATGGAGGTTCATTCCTCGTTATGCCCACCTATCCCTCGAGGATCATTCCTTGCTATGCCAAACTACCCCTCGAGGATCATTCCTCACTTTCCCAAACTACACCTAGAGGATCATTCCTCGCTATACCCACCTAACGATGGAGGTTCATTCCTCGCTATGCCCACTTATCCCTGCAGGATCATTCCTCGTTATGCCAAACTACCATTTGAGGATCATTCCTCACTTTCCCCAACTACCACTGGAGGATCATCCCTCGCTATACCCACCTACCGACGGAGGTTCATTCCTCGCTATATGCAAATATCCCTCGAGGATCATTCCTCACTATGCCCACCTATCCCTCAAGGATCATTCGTCGCTATGCCAAACTACCCTTTGAGGATCATTCCTCTTTCCCGAACTACCGCTAAACAATCATACCTCACTATACCCAACTACCGATGGAGGTTCATTCCTTGCTATGCCACCTATCCCTCGAGGATCATTCCTCGCTATGCCCTACTACCTCTCGAGGATCATTCCTCGCTATGCCCACCAATCTCAAGGATCATTCCTCGCTATGCCTACCTATCCCTCAAGGATCATTCCTCGCTATGCCCAACTACCCTTTGAGGATTATTCCTCGCTATGCAAATCTATCCCACGAGGATCATTCCTCGCTATGCCACTGCACCCCTCGAGGATCATTCCTCACTTTCCCGAACTACCCCTGGAGGATCATTCCTCGCTATACCCACCTACTAAAGGAGGTTCATTCCTCGCAATGCCCACCTATCCTTCGAGGATCATTCCTTGTTATGTCCAACTACCCCTCGAGGATCATTCCTCGCTATGCCAAACTACCACTCGAGGATCATTCCTCGCTATGCCCACCTATCCCTCGAGGATCAATCCTTGCTATACCCAACTACCAATGGAGGTTCATTCCTCGCTATGCCCACCTGTTCCTCGAGATCATTCCTCGCCATGCCTCTGTACCCCTCGAGCATCATTCCTCAATTTCCCGAAGTACCCCTGGAGGATATTTCCTCACTATACCCACCTACTGATGGAGGTTCATTCCTCGTTATGCCTATCCCTCGAGAATCATTCCCTGCTATGCAAAACTACCCCTCGAGGATCATTCCTAACTATGCCCAACTAACCCTCGAAGATCATTCCTATGCCCACCTACCACTCAAGGATCATTCCTCCCTATCCCCAACTACCCTCCAGGATCATTCCTCAATATGCACAACTACCCCTCGAAGATCAATCCCAGCTATGCCCAACTACCCCTAGAGGATTATTCCTCGCTAAGCCCATCAAACCCTCAAGGATCATTCCTCGCAATGCCCATCACCTCGAGGATAATTCCTCGCTATGAAGTACCCCTCGAGGATCATTCCTTGCTATGCACATCTATCCCTCAAGGATCATTCCTCGCTATGCCTAACTACTCGACAATCATTCCTCGCTATGCCCAACTATCCCTCGAGGATCATTCCTCACTATGCCCAACTACCCTCAAGGATCACTCCTCGGTATGCCCAACTACCCCTCGAGGACCATTCCTTGTTATGCCCACCTATCCCTTGAGGATCAAACCTCGCTATACCCACCTACCAATGGAGGTTCATTCCTCGCTATGCCCACCTATCCCTCGAGGATCATTCCTCGCTATACCACTGTACCCCTCGAGAATCATTCCTCACTTTCCCTAACTACCATTGGAGGATCATTCCTCGCTATACCCACCTACTGATGGAGGTTCATTCCTCGCTATGCCCACCTATCCCTCGAGGATCATTCTTCGCTATGCCCAACTACCCCTCGAGGAGCATTCCTCGCTATACCACTGTACCCCTCGAGGATCATTCCTCACTTTCCCAAAGTACCATTGGATGATCATTCCTCGCTATACCCACCTACTGATGGAGGTTCATTCCTCGCTATGCCCACCTATCCCTCGAGGATCATTCTTCGCTATGCCCAACTAGCCCTCGAGGATCATTCCTCGCTATACCACTGTACCCATCGAGGATCATTCCTCACTTTCCCAAAGTACCATTAGAGGATCATTCCTCGCTATACTCACTCACTGATGGAGGTTCATTCCTCGCTATGCCCACCTATTCCTCGAGGATCATTCCTTATGCCCAACTACCCCTCGACACTCGAGGATCATTAATCGCTATGCCCAACTACCACTCGAGGATCATTCCTCGCTATGCTCACCTATCTCTTGAGGATCAATCCTCGCTATACCCACCTACCAATGGAGGTTCATTCCTCGCTATGCCACCTATCCTCAGATCATTCCTCGTATACCACTACCCCTCGAGGATCATTCCTCTTCCTAACTACCCTGGAGGATCATTCTCGTATACACATTGATGGAGTTCATTCTCGCTATGCCCACTATCCTCGAGGATCATTCCTTATGCCACTACCCTCGACCTCGAGGATCATTCCTCGCTATGCCCAACTACCCTCGAGGATCATTCCTCCTATGCTCACTATCCTCCGAGGATCATTATGCTATGCCAACTACCCCTCAAGATCATTCCTTGCAATGCCCACCTATCCCTCGAGGATTATTCCTCGCTATGCTCACCTATCCCTCGAGGATCATTCCTCGCTATGCCAAACTACCCCTCGAGGATCATTACTCTCTTTCCCAAACTACCCCTAGAGAGTCATTCCTCCTATACCACCTACCGATTGAGGTTCACTTGTATGCCACTTATCGTCGAGGATCATTCTCGCTATGCCCAACTACCCATCTAGGATCATTCCTCAATATGCCCACTTATCCCTGGAGGATCAATCCTCGTTATGCCAAACTACCACTCGAGGATCATTCATCGCTATGCCCAAATACCCCTTGAGGATCATTCCTCGCTATGCCCAACTACATCCCTCGAGAATCTGGTCTCGTATGCCAACCTATCCCTCGAGGATAATTCTCGCTATGCACCTATCCTCGAAGATCATTCCTCGCTATGCCAAACTACCCTTGAGGATCATTTCTAACTTTCCACAATACCTCGATAATCATTCTCACTATGCAAACCTATCCCTCGAGGATCATTCTCGCTATGCAAACTACCCTCGAGGATATTTCCTCACTTTCCACACTAACCCTCGAGGATCATTCCTATGCCAACCTTCCGCTCAAGGATCATTCCTCCTATGCCCAACTACCCTCGAGGATCATTCCTCAATATGCAAACTACCTCAGGATCATCCTAGCTGTGCCCAACTACCCTAGAGGATCATTCCTACGCTATGCCACCTAACCTCAAGGATCATTCCTCGCAATGCCCAACACCTCGAGGATAATTCTCGCTATACACAACTACCCTCAGGATCATTCCTCGCTATGCCCACCTCCTCGAGTTCATTCCTCGTTGTCTCACCTATCCTCGAGATCAATCCTGCTATGCCCAACTACCTTCGAGGATCATTCCTCGATACGATATACTACCTTCGAGGATCAATCCTAGCTATGCCACCTACCGTGAGGATCATTCCTCGCTATGCCACCTATCCAAGGATCATCTGCTATAAACTACCACTCGAGGAGTTATTCCTCGCTATGCCACTATCCCTCGAGGATCATTCCTCGCTATGCCCACTAGATGGAGGTTCATTCCTCGCTATGCCACCTATCCACTCGAGGATCATTCCTCCTTTCCCAAACTACCTTGAGGATCATTCCTCGCTATACCCACCTACTGATGGAGGTTCATTCCTCGCTATGCCCACCTATCCCTCGAGGATCATTCCTTATGCCCAACTACCCCTCGACCCTCGAGGATCATTCCTCGCTATGCCCAACTACCACTCGAGGATCATTCCTCGCTATGCTCACCTATCTCTCGAGGATCAATCCTCGCTATACCCACCTACCAATGGAGGTCATTCCTCGTTATGCCCACCTATCCCTCGAGGATCATTCCTCGCTATACCACTACCCCTCGAGGATCATTCCTCACTTTCCCGAACTACCCTTGGAGGATATTCCTCGCTATACCACCTATTGATGGAGGTTCATTCCTCCTTATGCCCACCTATCCTCGAGGATCATTCCTGCTATGCCAACTACCACTTACTCCTCGACTACCTAGAGGTTCAATCCTCGCTATGCCCACTACCATGGATTATTCCTCGCTATGCTCACCTATCCCTCGAGGATCATTCATAGCTATGCCCAACTACCCCTCGAGGATCATTCCTTGCAATGCCCACCTATCCCTCGAGGATCATTCCTCGCTATGCCCACCTATCCCTCGAGGATCATTCCTCGCTATGCCAAACTACCCCTCGAGGATCATTACTCTCTTTCCCAAACTACCCCTAGAGGGTCATTCCTCCCTATACCCACCTACCGATTGAGGTTCATTCCTTGCTATGCCCACTTATCCGTCGAGGATCATTCCTCGCTATGCCCAACTACCCCTCTAGGATCATTCCTCAATATGCCCACTTATCCCTGGAGGATCAATCCTCGTTATGCCAAACTACCCTCGAGGATCATTCATCGCTATGCCCAAATACCCCTTGAGGATCATTCCTCGCTATGCCCAACTACCCCTCGAGAATCATTCCTCGCTATGCCAACCTATCCCTCGAGGATAATTCCTCGCTATGCACACCTATCCCTCGAAGATCATTCCTCGCTATGCCAAACTACCCCTCGAGGATCATTTCTAACTTTCCACAACTACCCCTCGATAATCATTCCTCACTATGCACACCTATCCCTCGAGGATCATTCCTCGCTATGCCAAACTACCCTTCGAGGATCATTTCCTCACTTTCCCCAACTAACCCTCGAGGATCATTCCTATGCCTACCTTCCGCTCAAGGATCATTCCTCCCTATGCCCAACTACCCTCGAGGATCATTCCTCAATATGCGAAACTACCCCTCGAGGATCAATCCTAGCTGTGCCCAACTACCCCTAGAGGATCATTCCACGCTATGCCCACCTAACCCTCAAGGATCATTCCTCGCAATGCCCAACACCTCGAGGATCATTCCTCGCTATGCACAACTACCCCATCAGGATCATTCCTCGCTATGCCCAACTACCCCTCGAGGATCATTCCTCGCTGTGTCCACCTATCCCTCGAGAATCAATCCTCGCTATGCCCAACTACCCTTCGAGGATCATTCCTCGATATGCATAACTACCCTTCGAGGATCAATCCTAGCTATGCCCACCTACCCGTCGATGATCATTCCTCGCTATGCCCACCTATCCAAGGATCATCCCTCGCTATGCAAAACTACCACTCGAGGACGTTTCCTCGTTATGCCCACATATCCCTCGAGGATCAAACCTCACTATACCCACCTACCAATGGAGGTTCAATTCCTCGCTATGCCCACCTATCACTCGAGGATCATTCCTCACTTTCCCAAACTACCCTTGGAGGATCATTCCTCACTATACCCACCTACTGATGGAGGTTCATTCCTCGCTATGCCCAACTACCACTCGAGGATCATTCCTCGCTATGCCCACATCCCTCGAGGATCATTCCTCGCAATGCCGAACTATCCCTTGAGGATCATTCCTCGCAATGCCAAACTACCCCTCGAGGATCATTCCTCAATTTCCTGAACTACCCCTAGAGGATAATTCCTCGCTATACCCACCTACCGATGGAGGTTTATTCCTCGCTATTCCCACTTATCCGTCGAGGATCATTCCTCGCTATGCCCAACTACCCCTCGAGGATCATTCCTCGCTATGCCCACTTATCCCTGGAGGATCAATCCTCGTTATGCCAAACTATCCCTCGAGGATTATTCCTCGCTATGCCCACCTATCCCTGAGGATCATTCCTCGCTATAACAACCTACAGATGGAGGGTCATTCCTCGATATTCGCACCTATCCCTCGAGGATCATTCGCTATGCCCACCTACCCCTCGAGGATCATTCCTCGCTATGCCCACCTATCCCTTGAGGATCATTCCTCGCTATGCCCAACTACCCCTCGAGGATCATGCCTCGCTATGCCAACCTATCCCTCGAGGATCATTTCTCGCTAAGCCAAACTACCACTCAAGGATCATTCCTCCCTATGCCCAACTACCAGGATCATTCCTCAATATGCGCAACTACCCCTCGAGGATCAATCCACTATGCCAACCTAGTTTTTCCCTGCATCAAACCCTCAATAATCATTCTCGCAATTCCCATCACCTCGAGGATCATTCCCGCTATGCCCATCTACCCTCAGGATCATTCCTCGCTATGCCCAACTACCCTCGAGGATCATTCCTCGCTATGCCCAACTACCACTCGAGGATCATTCCTCGCTATGCCCACCTATCACTCGAGGATCATTCCTCGCTATGCCCAACTACCCCTCGAGGATCATTCCTCGCTATGCCCACACTATCACTCGAGGACTCATTCCTCTATGCCACCTATCCTCGAGGATCATTCCTGCTATGCCCAACTACCCTCGAGGATCATTCCTCGTACTATCAACCTACCCCTCTGAGGATCATTCCTCAGCTATCCCAACTACCCTGAGGATCATTCCTCGCTATCCCACTATCTGGAGGATCATTCCTCGCTATGCCCAACTACCCTCGAGGATCATTCTCTACCCACTACCTCGAGGATCATTCCTCGCTATGCCCACTATCTCGAGGATCATTCTCGCTATACTCCACCTATCCCTCGAGGATCATTCCTCGCTATGCCCACTACCCTCGAGGATCATTCCTCGCAATGCCACTATCCCTCGAGGATCATTTCATTCTCGCTATGCCCACCTACCCCGAGGTCATTCCTCGCTATGCCCAACTATCCCTCGAGGATCATTCCTCTATCCCACTACCCTGAGGTCATTCCTCCTATGCCCACTACCCTGGAGGATCATTCCTCGCTATGCCCACTACCTCGAGGATCATTCCTCCTATGCCCAACTACCCCTCGAGGATCATTCCTTCCCAACTATCCCTGAGATCTCTCATCCATGGTACTAGGATCATTCCTCGCTATGCCCAACTATCCCTCGAGGATCATTCCTCACTATGCCCAACTACCCTCGAGGATCATTCCTCGCTATGCCCACTACCCTCGAGGATCATTCCTGCTATGCCAACTATCCCTCGAGGATCATTCCTCGCTATGCCAAACTACCCCTCGAGGATCATTCCTCCTATCCAACTACCCTCAGATGGATCATTCCACTACCCTCTAGATCATTCCTCCTATGCCAACTATCCCTCGAGGATCATTCCTGCTATGCCAACTACCCTCGAGGATCATTCCATCCTTCCCACCTATCCCTGAGGATCATTCCTCGCTATCACTACCCCTAGAGGATCATTCCTTGCTATGCCCACCTATCCCTCGAGGATCATTCCTCGCTATGCCCAACTACCCCTTGAGGATCATTCCTCGCTATGCCCAACTACCTCTCAAGGATCATTCTCGCTATACCCAACTACCCGAGGGTCATTCCTCGCTATGCCCAACCACAACTCGAGAATCATTCCTATGCCCAACTACCCCTTGAGGATGATTTCTTGCTATGCCCATCTACCTCAAGGATCATTCGTCGCTATGCCCAACAACCGCTCGATTATCATTCGTCACTGCCCAACTACCGCTCGAGGATAATTTGTCGCTATGCCCAACTACCGCTCGAGGATTATTCGTCGCTATGCCAACTGCCGCTCGAGGATCATTCCTCGCTATACCTAACTACCGCTCGAGGATCATTTTTCACTCCGCCGAACTATCGTTCGATGATCATTCCTCACTCCGCTGAACTATTGTTCGAGACTCATTCCTCACTATGCTTAAACTATCGTTCGAGGATCATTCGTCACTCCGCCCAACTATCGTTCGAGGATCATTCGTCACTCCGCCCATCCATCGTTCGAGGATCATTCCTCGCTCCACCTATCGTTCGAGTATCATTCCTCGCTCCACCCAACTATCGTTCGATGATCATACCTTGCTCCACCCAACTATAGTTCGAGAATCATTCCTCACTCCACCCAACTATCCTTCAAGGATCATTCCTCACTCCACCAAACTATCCTTCAAGGATCATTCCTCACTCCACCCAACTATCGTTCGAGGATCATTTCTCGCTCCACCCAACTATCGTTCGAGGATCATTCCTCTCTCCATCCATTGTTCGAGGATCATTCCTCGCTCCAACTATCGTTCGAGGATCATTACTCGCTCTCCCCAACAATCAGAGGATCATTCCTCACTTTGCCCATCGTTCAAGGATCCTCACTATGCCCAACTATCCGAGGAGCATCCCTCACTCCACCCATCGTTCGAGGCTCATTTCTCACTATACCCACCAACTATTGTTCGATCCTTCCTCGCTTTATCAAATTATTCAAGGTTCGTTCCTGGCTTAATCCAATTATCATTCTAGGTTGATTCTTTGATGTTCCCATTATCAAGGATCATTCCTTATTTCTCTCAATTATGAGTCTAGGTTCATTCTTCACTTTGTCCACTGATCAGTCGAAGTTCATTCCTCGATTTATCAATCCAATAATCCGCAGCATTTCTTCAACGTAATAAAGCTCCCAGTTAAAGTGAATCCTATAAAGTTACTTGTGAGATTTGTATATCCAATAAAGTTACTTGTGAGACTAATGAAGCTCTTTATGAGGTAGCATTTTCAGTAAAATATTTATGTAGTTACATGTGACTTGTTAACATTAACTAAATTCCAGACTAGGCAAGTAATAAAACAAGGGTTACCCTGGAGGATATTTCCACTTTGTATGGTAAATGTACTTGTGTACCTATGCCTAAACTAATCTACTTAAAAAAAAAAAAGATTGATTCTCCAACAGTTCTAAGTTGAGTGAGCTATATTTTAAACAAATTGATCAATTGCTTCCCATTGTTGGGTTGTTGCAAAAGAATAAAAAAATATACAGGCAACTAATAATTATTTCCAGTAAACTGTGGCCAGAATTAAAAAAAATAATAGTGAATTCAATATAAACTTGAAAATTCCTTCAATGTTTTAGGTTGCTTACCTCTAAGTCACATACTAGTGTCATGCTGGGTTTATTGGTCATGCTGGGTTTAGCGAGTGCTCGTTGTTTAGTGGCCATGCTGGGGCTTTGATGGCCATGCTGGGTTTGATGGCTATTCTGGGTTTGAAGGCCATGCTAGGTTTGAAGGCCATGCTGGGTTTGAAGGCAATGCTGGGTTTGAAGCCAATGCTGGGTTTGAAGGCCATGCTGGGGGTTTAATATCACAAGTTCTCATTTTTTATAATTCAGTTAATTTTTAATAAATTAAGTAAAACACAAGTTTGAGAATTTTTTACTATATATTTGAATTTTTTTATGAAACATTTACTGAATAGTAACATCAGATTAAACAGTGTAGAAAACTTTAATAGTGATAACTTCAATGAAAGTTTCTTGACCAAAGGTTTAATGTGTAATCATGGAGAATAAAGATCACTAAAATAAATTAATCTCTGGGAAAACTGGAAAATATATTTAAGGAACAAAATCAGGATGCATGGAAATAAATTATTAAATAAAGTGTTGGGCTGAATACTGGAAAACACATTTAATTGAAAAAAAAAATCCCTCAAATGTGTTAAGTTGCTTACCTCTAAGTCACATAAGTGCAATGCTGGGTTTATTGGCCATGTTGGGTTTATTAGCCATGCTGGGTTTACTGGCCAGGCTGGGTAAATTTATTGGCCATGCTGGGTTTATTGGTCAGTCTGGGTTTAGCGAGTGCTCGTTTAGTGGCCATGCTGGGGCTTTGATGGCCATGCTGGGTTTGATGCCCATGCTGGATTTGATGGCCATGCAGGGTTTGAAGGCCATGCTGGGTTGTAAGGCCATGCTGGGTTGGATGGCCATGCTGCGTTTGAAGGCCATGCTGGGTTTGAAGGCCATGCTGGGTTTGAAGGCCATGCTGGGTTTGAAGGCCATGCTGGGTCTGAAGGCCATGCTGGGTTTGAAGGCCATGCTGGGTTTGAAGGCCATGCTGGGTTTGAAGGCCATGCTGGGTTTGAAGGCCATGCTGGGTTTGAAGGCCATGCTGGGTTTGAAGGCCATGCTGGGTTTGAAGGCCATGCTGGGTTTGAAGGCTATGCTGGGTTTGAAGGCCATGCTGGGTTTGAAGGCCATGCTGGGGGTTTAATATCACAAGTTCTCATTTCAGTTAATTTTTAATAAATTAAGTTAATCACAAGTTTGAGAATTTTTTACTATATATTTGAATTTTTTTTATGAAACATTTACTGCATATTAACATCGGATTAAAGTGTAGAAAACTTTAATAGTGATAACTTTAATGAAAGTTTCTTTACCAAAGGTTTAATGTGTAATCATGGAGAATAAAGATCAATAAAATAAATTAATCTCTGGGAAAACTGGAAAATAAATATATTTAAGGAATAAAATCAGGATGCATGGAAATAAATTATTAAATATAGTGTTGGGCTGAAAGGAAATACTGGAAAACACATTTAATTGAAAAAAAATCCGTCAAATGTGTTAAGTTGCTTACCTCTAAGTCACATAAGTGCCATGCTCGGTTTATTGGCCATGTTGGGTTTATTAGCCATGCTGGGTTTATTGGCCATGCTGGGTTTATTGGTCAGGCTGGGTTTAGCAAGTGCTCATTGTTTAGTGGCCATGCTGGGGCTTTGATGGCCATGCTGTGTTTGATGGCCATGCTGGGTTTGATGGCCATGCTGGGTTTGAAGGCCATGCTGGGTTTGAAGGCCATGCTGGGTTTGAAGGCCATGCTGGGTTTATTAGCCATGCTGGGTTTACTGGCCAGGCTGGGTTTATTGGCCATGCTGGGTTTATAGGTCAGGCTGGGTTTAGCGAGTGCTCGTTTAGTGGCCATGCTGGGGCTTTGATGGCCATGCTGGGTTTGATGCCCATGCTGGGTTTGAAGGCCATGCTGGGTTTGAAGGCCATGCTGGGTTTGAAGGCCATGCTGGGTTTGAAGGCCATGCTGGGGGTTTAATATCACAAGTTCTCATTTTTTATAATTCAGTTAATTTTTAATAAATTAAGTTAATCACAAGTTTGAGAATATTTTACTATATATTTGAAAATTTTCATGAAACATTTACTGCATATTAATATCAGATTAAAGTGTAGAAAACTTTAATAGTGATAACTTCAATGAAAGTTTCTTGACCAAAGGTTTAATGTGTAATCATGGAGAATAAAGATCACTAAAATAAATTAATCTCTGGGAAAACTGGAAAATAAATATATTTAAGGAATAAAATCAGGATGCATGGAAATAAATTATTAAATAAAGTGTTGGGTTGGAAAGAAATATTGGAAAACACATTTAATTGAAAAAAAATTCCCTCAAATGTGTTAAGTTGCTTACCTCTAAGTCACATAAGTGTCATGCTGGGTTTATTGGCCATGTTGGGTTTATTAGCTATGCTGGGTTTATTGACCATGCTGGGTTTATTGGCCATGCTAGGTTTATTGGCCATGCTGGGTTTATTGGCCATGCTGGGTTTACTGGTCATGCTGGGTCTAATGGTCATGCTGGGTTTAGCGAGTGCTCGTTGTTTAGTGACCAAGCTGGGGGTTTGATGGCCATGCTGGGCGTTTCATATCGCAAGTTCTCATTTTTTATATTAATAATTCAGATAATTTTTAACAAGTTACTCACAAGTTTGAGAATTTTTTACTAAATATTTTTGAAAAATTTCATGAAACATTTACTGCATATTAATATCAAATTCAATAGTGTAGAAAACTTTAATAGTGATAACTTTAATAAAACTTTCTTGACCAAAGGGTAAAAGTGTAATCATGGAAAATAAAGATCACTAAAATAAATTAATCTCTGGGAAAACACTGGAAAATAAATATATTTAAGGAATAAAATCAGAATGCATGGAAATAAATTATTAAATAAAGTCTTAGGCTGAAAGAAAATACCCCCAAAAAAAACATTTAATTGAAAAAAATTTAGCTGAAAAAAGTTAAAAAACATTAAAACTAGAAACATTAGATAAAAAATGTAGAAAACATTAGGATAAACATTAAAACATTACATTGATTTTTTTAGGAAAAAACATTAGGATAAAACAATTTAGTTGAAAATCTTACACATAAAACATTAGAGCAGAAAACATTATTAAGAGTTGAAAACATTAGACAAAAATATTATTAGAGCTGAAAACATTAAATTTGAAAACACTATTAAGAGCTGAAAACAGAGCTATAAAACAGACCTGAAACATTATAATAATAGAGCTGAAAACATAAGATCTGAAAACATTAGGGCTTAAAACAGAATTGATAACATTAGAACACTAAACATCAGCACAAAGAATAAACATGAGGAAACAATTTTAATCATTTCGGATTATTGTGAAGTAAATTTAATACAATTTAAAAAAAAATCAGATTAAAAAAGATTAGATAAAATTTAAAACAATATAAATCAAAATAAAACAGTTAGTCAAGCAATTTAGTTAAGAGATCATATTAGCCAGGAGGCAGCAACCAACCCGCACCCCCCCCCCAGGGTACAACCTCCCCAAGGCGAGACCCTGGAGTAACCAAGGTGGGAGACCCTGGAGTAACCAGGGTGGGAGACCCTGGAGTAACCAGGGTGGGAGACCTGGAACCAGGTGAGACCCTGGGTAACCAGGGTGGGAGACCCTGGAGTAACCAGGGTGGGAGACCCTGGAGTAACCAGGGTGGGAGACCCTGGAGTAACCAGGGTGGGAGACCCTGGAGTAACCAGGGTGGGAGACCCTGGAGTAACCAGGGTGGGAGACCCTGGAGTAACCAGGGTGGGAGACCCTGGAGTAACCAGGGTGGGAGACCCTGGAGTAACCAGGGTGGGAGACCCTGGAATATCCAGGGTGGGAGACCCTGAAGTAACCAGGGTGGGAGACCCTGGAGTAACCAGGGTGGGAGACCCTGGAGTAACCAAGGTGGGAGACGCTGGAGTAACCAGGGTGGAAGACGCTGGAGTAACCAGGGTGGGAGACGCTGGAGTAACCAGGGTGGGAGACGCTGGAGTAACCAGGGTGGGAGACCCTGGAGTAACAAGGGTGGGAGACCCTAGAGTAACCAGGGTGGGAGACCCTGGAGTAACCATGGTGGGAGACCCTGGAGTAACCATGGTGGGAGACCCTGTAGTCAGTGGTAGATTAACACCAAACCACAGGAGCAGCTACCCCAGGGTCCCACAACTCAATTTTGTGAAATATAACGAACAAAATTGTTACTCAAAACAATCATTAAAGTGTTCATACTTAAAATAAAAAATGTTATATATACGAGTACATATTTATACACATTGCTCAAAATTCTTCATAACTTGTTTAAAGAAATTGTAAATACAGAATTCAAAACTATTTTATCAAAAAATTAATGCAAAATTTTCAGAAACGACCTTAATATAAACCAGAAATATAAATATACTCTTAAGATATACACACAAAAAAAACAGTAAAATTTGGAAATAAAAACTTGCTACATAGCTTATGGTACCTTCAGATGTATAACTACTTGTCCAAACTTTAATGATGCTTTGAAGTCACTGACATCTTCACAGACCCGTCACTTGCATCTTCCAAGGGTCAAGATGTTCTGATAAAACTTTCTGGAAAGAAATAATTTTAAATTAATTTTGGCAATCATAAATTTTTAAAATTGATATGTAAATGGCCGAGACGATTCTGGCAGTGGAAACACAGGAATGATAATTATATTATCAGAGAGCAGCGATATATCCACACGGATCATACATCACCTGGGGAATGGGAAGTAACCTAATTTGATCTAGAAAAATTAACTCAAATTCCTTGGGTCAAGTACTTTCAAATTACATAAAATTAACCAGGAGCTCATCCCTATTCCTCACCCTCATGACCATATTAAAAATTAAAGATTTACATAACCAAAAAACTTATAGTCATATATCTTTACAATTGGGATTAAATTTAAAAAGTCAATTACCAATTAACACAAAACGAGCAATCAGTAATAATTAAAAAGTGCATCTATACTTACTAAAAATTTAAATATATTTAAAAAATGACAATACATACATATATATACACACACACACATAGGAGTGAATGGAGACAAATGGTTTTTGGGACCTGACGAGCTGTTGGAGAGTAATCAAGGTAATATTTAGTGAAGGGATTCAGGGAAACCGGTTAGCCGGACTTGAGTCCTGGAAATGGGAAGTACAATGCCTGCATTTTAAAGGAGGGGTTTGGGATATTGGCAGTTTGGAGGGATTTCTAAACTGTCGTATGTGAGCGCCTCTGCAAAGACAGTGATTATGTATGAGTGAGATGAAAGTGTTGAATGATGAAAGTATTTTCTTTTTTAAGATTTTCTTTCTTTTTGGGTCACCCTGCCTCGGTGGGAGACGGCAGACTTGTTGAAAAAAATATATATATATACACACACTACACATGCATGTACATATGTACACGCATTTTCAGCTAGGTCACATTAATTTCCAGTCACATTTTCAACTTTTCCCAGGGTTCCAGCCAGGAGCCTAGCAGATCACACTTCAAGGAAAGCTAAAAGCGTAGGGCTCATATAGTGCTTGGGGAAGACAACAGGTTTGATCAGAGGTAGAAGGTAGTTAAAATTCTTTTATGAACCCTTCACTAACATCAAGGAACCCCAGTCCCTCCCACCTTGAAGGGTGGTTCATTTTTATTACAATCATGGGGAAGCGCTAAACCCTATTTCGATTGATTCACTTTAAGCTTATTATCATGGGGGAGCGCTAAACCGGTAAGGATTAAACAGCGCCTGTAAAGGGGGAATGGAAGGCTGAATATTCAGGCATAATTCAGGAACTGAAGCACAGATCAAATTCCCTCGAGTTTAAGCTTAAAAAGATAAATTCATTAAACACATCGTGGGGAAATAAAACTTAAATCTTCGTTTTCGTTTTAATAACGCGCCTCAAGTTCCACCTATATTATATAGGGAAGCGCTAAACCAGGATCTATACAACTGGAGAATGGAAAACAATCATGTCTGATCCAAAGAAAAGGGTTAGCTCCAATTCCTTTGACCAAGAGCACCTTCACCATCATGAATCACGCCCCCCCCCTCCCCGGCCATCAGTGTTCTTATCACTAGAATTAGTACTGGAGAACCTCTAAACCCGTCAAGTTATACAGCATCTAGAAAATGGGAGGTAATGTTTGATTCAAGGAAGAGGAAGGTGGCTATTTCCTTACATCAACACCCCTTCACCAACATCAAGGCAACACCCTCCAAAGTCAGGTAACCAAAAAAGTTTAGTCAATAACAGCTATAAATGTTTGAAACGCTAAACCCATAAGGGTTTTTCATTTCAGCACATTGAGTGGTGTAGGCTCGATCCATAGAGGTGAAGTTAAGTTCCTTGGATCAACAGTCTCTCAACTCTTATCACGGCACCCCAGATGGTAATGGGTTTAAAGCCTATCAGTTACAAGAGTGTCATCAACGCCGCATGTAACCTGTTCACTACCAGTCAAGAATTTAGTATCTAATAATTTCAGTACATGAAAATGGAAACACTGCTAGGTGTATATAACCAAGCTCGCATTACACTTATTTACATTACCCAAAATCAACATTCACAAAATAAATAAATCAAAATGTCTAAAAAAAAAAAAAAAAAAAAAAAAAAATCAGTATCGTCGATGTGGGTTCCCCGATACCCTTAACCCGTATTGCAATTAAGCGGCAAACCAGTAAGGGTCACAGCACCTGAGGTATAGGACGTAATCAGGTTTGATTCGGGGAAAGCGAGGGTGATTAAAATTACGCACATTATAATCAAGGGGAGAGCTAAACCCGTAGGATTATACAGCGCATGTGGGGGGATATGGAAGGTATTCAGGCTCAATTCAGGGAACTGGAGCACAGATCAAATTCCCTAGATCAAGAGCCCCTCACCAGCGTCAAGGAACCTCCCTTGAGGGGAAACTTACGCACAAGACACCTCCACTAATAATGGGTTGTTCATGGCGCCCGTAACCATAGTGCTAAACCAGTAAGAGCCTAGGTAACATACCTTGGATCAAGATCCCTTCAATAGTATCAAGGCACCACCCCCATTGACGGGGTTTGCATACTAAAAAGCTAATGAATATTGAGTAATGTGGAATGAATAATGGGTAATGAATAATGGGTATGGGGAAATGTCTGAATCGGCATGGAAGCTCCAACAGCTTGGATCAAGATACTTTGAGTCACCGAGGTTATGTCCCATTAAAGGGATTGACCGATGACAACATTTTTATGCAATTTAAAATATACTTTGCCACCTGTAGCATCATATTGTTAATTCTTACCTCAGAAGTTGATGTAGTTAACATCTGGTCTGGGCGTCGATCCTCGTTTCTGGAAATGAAAGAAAAAGTTATTTATGGAAAAACAATAAATTTCCCTATATATTTTTGAGATATACAGCTTCATAAACAAACAGAGTGTACACTCTACATTGTATGAACGTTGTTAGGCGTTAATTATCAGTTATATAAAAGAAATTTGGAAGAAATAACTCACGAGGGAGAGCGCATCCTTAACCCATTTTCTCCCGTTAGTGACTGAGGCGACGAAAGCGCGGGCTTCGTCCAGCAGCCTCAGGCTGTGGCGTCGTCTCTCATGATTGGCTCACCCTGTGACACGTCACTAATCATGATTGGCTGCTGGCACCGGTTCTTCTATTTATTTACCCATAAATTAAACTCAGGTTGTCATTGGATGGATCTTCCCGCCAGGAAAGCTAAATGAGTTTTCATTGGTAGCGGCACCACAAAGTTCAGAAGCTTTTTTACTAAATGAAAAAATGTGAACCAAGAAGAATCTATTCTTTTGGTTAAAATCAAAATGCAAAAATACAACCTCCATACATCTCTATGAACTTATTCCGTTAAATAACAAATAAAATAATTGTTTTTATTATTATTTCCAGTAGCTCTATTTTGTGTTCCTGGAGATAAGTGATGGCTTCATGCTGGTGAAGTTCTCTTGATCCAAGGAACTGGAGTGACCTTCCTCTTCCTCACATCAAAATTAATAACCATATGATCCCTACGGGCTTAGCGCTTCCCCATGAATACAACAAGAACATATTTGTGTTGCTTTTGAGTTATTTTTGACTATTTAGTGACCCCCTTCCCTCTTGCTATCCTAGTATATTTTAAAATTATAATCATGATTATTTTCTGCTTTATCCTACAGCTAAACTTTAAATAATAACGACATCAATGAAAAAGGCACATCAATGAAAAACGACATCAATGAAAAAGGCACTTTGACTTTTTTGGGGTTATTATCCTATTATTATTATTATTATTATTACTATTATTATTATTATTATTATTATTATTATTATTATTATTATTATTATTATTATTATTATTATAATTATTATTACCTTTATAAGCAAAACTAAGTGTTAAACCCACAAGGGTCAATTGGGTAATCCTAGGTAATTAATCCATGTATAACTATGAATTATAATTATGTAAATTTTACTTACAGGAGTTGATTATTAAGACACAGGTGCAAGAGTTAGGTATCTTTACTGTCGAGACGTTTCACCTACACAGTAGGCTTCTTCAGTCAAATACAGAGGCAGCACATACAGTAGTGCGATGATATTATTATATAATCATAGGGAAGCGCTAAATCCGTAGGATTATACAGGACCTGTGGGGGGGGATGGAAGGTATTCAGGCTTAATTCAGGGAATTAAGCCTGATGATGTAATCAGTCCATCTACCTAGGATAAATAGCATTTGAGGAGGTCAGTCCCTCAGCCAGGAGGAGAGTTCAGCTCTATGGTCTCGACTGATATATGGTGATACAAGGTATGTAATGATACAGTTTTCAAAGCAAAATATTGTACACTTTTATTTGTTGTTGGGTAAACAGATGCAGCAGGTTTAAGGAAAGTTACCATGTCAAGTTTTGCTTGGTAATTCAACCTGGTTCCTTTCAGCTTGGACGAGAATAATGTAACCAAATAGACATTAGCCTACTCAATTTCTTACAATAGTTTCACATTGTTATTGCATTGCTTATGTTTAGTAAATTAAAAATAGTCCTGTTGGGGTGGGGAAATAATATGGAGTCCTGGCCTAATGAAAACCTCATGTAATATTAGCATATACAGTCAATCTTAATTCAAATATGTATATCTGAAATTTCATAATGAAATTTCTTGCCACATTTTGTTTCAGTTTTTGGTATGTGAGACATATCCTATTTACATTATGGTATATCTGAATATTCAGCTTATGTTGTTAGAAACCAAAAAAATATATAGAATATACATATTTTACTTTTAAATTGACTGTATATATATATATATATATATATATATATATATATATATATATATATATATATATATATATATATATATATATATTATTTTAATAAACTAAATACGTATCTATCTTAATGTACAAGATATTATTATGTCTGTTAAACTATATACTACATAATTTGGGCGTCAAAGTTTATCAGTGTAACAGACTTCTCTATTAATTTATATATTTTTTCTCTCTATCATTCTTACAGCTTGAACCAACAAAATTACTACGATTGCGTATACCTGGAGTTTACCTGGAGAGGGTTTCGGGGGTCAACGCCCCCGCGGCCCGGTCTTAGACCAGGCTTCGTAGTGGATCATTGTCTGATCAACCAGGCTGTTACAAGCTTTGTCATAAAATATATGAAAACTGATGTGCAGTATAGGTATCTCTGTGCTTATAGCTTAATTGATTCTAGGAGCAATGTCACCAGTCCAGGAGCTTTAAGTCAAGCCATTATTTCCAACAGGCAATGTGGTAAATGGTGGTTCCACTCCTCAGAACCATTAGTCTGTAAAAACTTGCACTTGTGGTCACAGTGGTGCCTATTCTAACCTTCCTATGGTGTATAAATATACCTAGATGGATTAATCTTATTGTAGCCAGCTGGCCCAGTGGCTAGAGCGTCGGTCTGGAGTTATATGACTCTGACCGTGGGTTCTATCTCCACCTGTGGTATGTTTTTTTTAAAACTTTGATTTTTTGTGATGAATTCAAAATGGAGGGTAAGTGTTATATAGGAGAGGCCTGGGGACATGATTAATAAACAAAGGAATGGTACCCTTCTTTGGATCAAACCTTATTACCCTCCATTCGGCATAAACCGTGGTAACTAATACCGACTTGTGGTTTAAAAAAGACGCGTGAGCCAAAACTAGGACATATTTACTGGAAAACATTTCGGTCCTGGTTAGAAAGTGATCAAGATCTCAGGACCAAAGCATTTTCCAATGTCCTAGTGTTTGCTCACTGTGTCTTTTAAACCGCTACCCATAAATAATCCGCACATATAAGGAACTTATGACAACGTTTTGGTCCGACTTGACTAGTTAATGGTCCAAATCGGACCGAAACGTCGTCTTAAGTTTCTCCTATGTGTGGTTATGTGTGTATTGTTCCAGTAACTGTATTGTGCCTTTTTTTATTCTTTAACCCCCCGTCCAGGTGTTCTATGGCCCCGTAAATGTTCAGCGCTTCCCTCATAATTCACTGTAAACTAGGTTGTTTCGCCCTAAGGTGACATTGCCTGGTCAGGGTCGAACAACCCCCATAGCGGTTATTACACTGTCATCACCACTCACCACACTCGCTTAAATTCATATTATTTGTTATTTTTGCTTGAACCAAGTAAATGAGGCTTTCACGGATAGTCTAGCTGGAAATTGTAGCTTTGTTTTGCTGGCAACCACAGGCGTGCAATTACTTAAATATTTGTGTGCTAATAGTTACGCATATTCATGTACGAATGCTGACACAATCCGGTACAGGATCGTGTCGCAATCGTGTACAATACAGTCACATTCGTTTATAGATAACGCATGCGTGTACATATACAGGACCATTATTTAACAGATGATGCCCTTGTGCACAAAAACCGACACATTTTTTATGGATGACACATTCGTATACAGTACAGACATTCCTATATATATGTATGTCGTGCCGAATAGGTAAAACCTGCGATTTTGGCTTAAATAGCAACTCTATTCTTGCCGAATAAGGCAATCGAAAATTTGTGTATGCAATAATTTCGCAAAAATCATTATGAACCTAACGAAAAAAAATATATTTCATTTTTTCGAGTGAGTATTGAAAGTATTTCTTCCTTATCGGGTCACCCTGCCTCGGTGGGGAACGGCCGTTATGTTAAAAAAATAATATCATTATTTTTTGTTTCCTGCTGTGTTAACAAGGGAGAAAATATCTGACATACTTCATAAAATCATACAATCTTTTTTTCCTCGGGGGTAATTTAAAGTAATTGTGTGGGAAACTGAAGCAATAGGTCTTGACTCTGGTCAAACTCTCACCTTTAATATTTGAAGTACACTATAGTGCGGAATGTACGTTGGATTAGTGCTTCTTAACCTTTACCTCTGAAGTGTACCGTTGTAGTGCTGGAGGCTGCGCTCTTTGATAGATAATCTGGAAGTAGTGAACGTTGCTCTACATATTCCATCACTCGTCAAGCTTAGTGACTTGTAGTATCTATAGAGGTTTAGTGTCAAATATATAGTTTACTGCTATTACTAATTCTGCTACTATTAATTCTACGATTACTACTAATTCTACGACTGCTACTAATTTTATGACTACTAATTCTACGACTACTACTACTACTGCTATTACTAGTTCCTACACTACTAATTCTACAACTACAGCACTACTAATGCTATTCACTAATTCCAATCATATAAATTTTGCTGCTTCCATGACACTACTATTAATATACATAACAATAATAATAATAATAATTAGTAACTTGACTTACAAGGAATATAGCGTAGTCATCATTTGTTAATTTCGGTTTGCTTTGTTCCAGAAATTTCTTCATGGTCACAATTCCTTCGTGAGCTTAAAGAGGAAATAAAATTATCGGCTTATCCGATATTTTGCTCATTATCGGATATTAATTCAAACATCTCAAGCAAAATCTTGACTCGTGGCCTATTTTTTTTAAGTCAGGTTATCAGTGAGTGCTTCACTAGGTATCTAAAAAATAAACATTGGGATTCTAGCAATATTTCAAGCATTTGCCAATGTCACATGATGTTGGTAATGACCTAACCACCATCACTGCCTTCACTGATTCTCAGAAAAAATGTGGAACAAAAAGTGGTTTTCGCATTGGATGATCATATATGTATTTCCATTATGGACAAAATATACGTGCATATAGCAGCGACATGGACGGTACTCACCTATTTGTGGTTGCAGGGGTCGAGTCATAGCTCCTGGCCCCCGGTATACGAGGCTGCGTGACGGTAGTAGTCATAGACTGGTGGATCCTTGAGACTGGGTTGGGCGAGTGCCAGTAATGTCAGCCTTGCTGCTTGACGGTAGCAGTCATAGACTGGTGGATCCTTGACACCGCGGGTTGGGCGACTGCCAGTAATGTTAACCTTGCTGCTTGACGGTAGCAGTCATAGACTGGTGGATCCTTGACACCGTGGATTGGGCGAGTGCCAGCAATGTCAGCCTTGCTGAGTGACGGTAGCAGTCATAGACTAGTGGATCATTGAGACCGTGGATTGGGCGAGTGCCAGCAGTGCCAACCTTGCTCGTGTCCGGTGCCAGTAGGTCGAATCTTTGTGATGAACCATTGAGGTGAATTATTTAGGCTAACCATCGAAAAGAAGTATTGTCATAGACCATCGTAATGAACCATGGCCATATATAGACGACTCTGACTTCGACACATTAGTGTCAATGATATGTACACTGAGAGGCGGTTATCTTTCAGATATACACACACAGATTTATATCTTTCATTGTATATAAGCTGAGAATTTACTTAAATTCCCATTTTAGGTATTAAACTATTATTTGGTAGTGAAAAGATGACATGCAGTCTCAGTGAGCTTCGTATAGTCGACAGGCTTTAAACCCAATTACTCAACCATAACTGGGCGGAGTCCCTCAAACATTTTCTTGTAATAACAGTAGGTGGCGTCGTGCAGGAGGGCAGGTGAGCGGGTGTGGGTATGTACCAGAGATACATTCCTCACCGACCTACATTGAACAGTGAGGGTAGCCAACTGTGGGTGACGTTAGAGCAATGTTAAAGGAATCTTTAGTGAGGGTAGCCAGCTCTGGTGACGTTAGAACAATGTTAAAAGAATCTTTAGTGAGGGTAGCCAGCTCTGGTGACGTTAGAACAATGTTAAAAGAATCTTTAGTGAGGGTAGCCAGCTATGGTGACGTTAGAACAATGTTAAAAGAATCTTTAGTGAGGGTAGCCAGCTCTGGTGACGTTAGAACAATGTTAAAAGAATCTTTAGTGAGGGTAGCCAGCTCTGGTGACGTTAAAACAATGTTAAAAGAATCTTTAGTGAGGGTAGCCAGCTCTGGTGACGTTAGAGCAATGTTAAAGGAATCTTTAGTGAGGGTAGCCAGCTCTGGTGACGTTAAAACAATGTTAAAAGAATCTTTAGTGAGGGTAGCCAGCTCTGGTGACGTTAGAGCAATGTTAAAGGAATCTTTAGTGAGGGTAGCCAGCTCTGGTGACGTTAGAACAATGTTAAATACGGGACGCGTGCAACACTAGGAATCTTTAGTGTCGAAACGTTTCCTTGTGTTGCACTCGTGTCTTATTCACGAATTTGTCGGTATTACATATATATTTAGTTTATAATTTGATAATGTTAAATACTCTTTATCAGTAAAACAAGGAATGCAGGGATAACCAACAGTAAGTGGTAAATATGTGACTGATTAAACGTGAGGGTTAATGCAGTTTAAAGCCTATCGACTTAATTAGGGTAATTAATGCTGCATATCACCTGTTCACTACTGATCAAGAATAAATTAATCCCTTAAATAGAGATTAAAGTAAACTTTCAATGTATATTCACCTCTCTGTTTATACACCCCATTAATGCTCAGTCACTTAATTTACATTTTTAGTAAATTCAATTTCATGGTGATAATTTGTAAGTACCATTTTTTTGGGTGTTATTTTGATATTACTACAAGATTAATATAATCTATCGTTAGTCAGATTTTAATGTTGGGCTGAGAACGGCTTTTGGCACAATTGCAAAAAAACAACAATGCTGTACGCCATTTATCTTTCATGATACTCGTCTGCCTTGGTATCTTTGGACTGAACTAAGTGAAACACTACAAGTTTCATATTAGTTATTTTCCCATCTGTCATTGACAATGGGCCACTGGCGATACAGAATAGCTTTTCTCTCTCATTTTTCGAAGGTGTCACCTATTTTTTGACACACACACACTGTAAGAGGGGCTACACAAGAGACTGGTACGAAAGCTAGAAGAGCAGGCAGGAATAATAGGAAAATCACTGTAATGGATCAGGGAATACCTAACAGGAAGGAAACAAGGAGAGATGTTACGTGCTGAGGTGTGACACATGTGTCAAGTGGGGTTCCACAAGGGTCAGTCCTGGGGAAGGTGTTTCTTGTATATGTGAATGACATGACAGAAAGGGTAGAGTCAGAGGTTTCCCTGTTCGCATACGACGTGACACTAATGAGAAGAATGCAAGCGGACGAGGGTCATGAAAGACTACAAAGGAATTTGGACAGGCTGCAAGCCTAATCCGACAAGTGGCTCCTGGAGTTTAACCCCACCAAGTCTAAAGTTATGAAGTTTAGGGAAGGACACAGAAGCCCGTAGACGGAGTAGTCTCGGGAGTTAAAGGCTGCAAACTTTATTCAAAGAAAAGAATCCTGGGGTATCATACCGCGCACATCAACCAAATAACTGTCGTAGCATATGGGCGCCTCGCAAACCCAAGAATAGTGTTTCGACACCTAAGTAAGGAGACATCACGACACTGTACCATGTATGCCAGGCGCATATTAGAGTATGCAGCACCAGTATGGAACCCACACCTGGTCAAGCACGTCAAGAAATTAGAGAAAGTGCAAAAAGTTTGCAACAAAACTAGTCCCGGAGCTAAGGGGTATATCCTATTAAGATAGGGTACGGTAATTAAATCTGATGACAATGGAGGACAGGAGAGATAGGGGGGGACATGATAACGACATATAAAATACTGAGAGCAACTGACAAGGTAAACAGGGCCAGAATGTTTCAGAGATGGGATACAGGAACAATTGGAAGTTGAAAACTCAGATGAATCACAGGGAAGTGGAACAGTCTGGAGTGAAGTAGTAGGGGCAGGATCCGTACATAACTATAAAAAGAGGTACGATAAGGCTCATGGAGCCGGGAGGGAATGAACCTTGAAGCGATCAGGGAAGAGGCGGGGCCAGGAGCTGTGACCCAACCCCTGCAGCATGTAGGTGAGTACGTACGTAAAGTCGTGGAGAAGATTATCAGAAGAGTGGTAGAACACCTGGAAAGGAATGGGTATATACATGACAACCAGTACAGCTTGAGGAATGGAAAATTCTGTGTCATAACCCTACTGGTATTCTACGACAAGGTAACTGAAGACAGGAGAGAGAAAGAGGAGTCGGGGGGGAGGAGGCTGGGGAAATTGTATTTTCTTGGACTGTAAGAAGGTTTTTGACACGGTACCGCACAAGAGACTGGTACAAAAGCTAGAGGAGTAGGCAGGAATAACAGGAAGAGCACTGCAATAGATCCAGGCATACCTGAGACGAAGGCTGTGGCAAAAGTACTGTGTACTTTGATGCAGAGTGTTCAGTTTCCAATCCTGCTGTTTATATATATATATATATATATATATATATATATATATATATATATATATATATATATATATATATATAAAAAAGTCATTATAAACATAAATGATTTGTGTACGATTATCTCTGCTGTTATTTTATATAATTTTTATTGTTAAATAACAGAGTTAATGCCATAATTCGCAGAAGCAGATATATACATAAACAAGGATATACAATAACAAATATATACATAAGTATATACAAGCATATACATAAATATATTCATTACATACTTATTCTTGATTTTTGCATATTCTCTAAATATGGCGGTGAAGCGAGAGTAAACCTGTCGTGATGCAAGTGTCTTAAGTTTCACCAGAGTCGTCAATGGTGCCCTTGAAAGTTGAGGGTAGCTTAGACACCTTGCTACCCACCTTGTTGAGGGGGTGAGAGAGGGGAAGGGAAGAGGGAGGGGCAGATGAAGGCAGGAGTGGAGGAAATGGTGATGATGTGTGGGGTATTGACACTAAAAAAACAAGTACAGTATATTTAGAAATATTTTGTGCGAAAGTAACCAACCAAAAGTTGTAAACCAAATTTGAGAAAAGTAGAAAATGGGAACACTTGATTTTTTGGGGGGCATTGCTTCTGGTAAAGTACACTAAAAAAAAAAAAGTATATTGTAAAATGTTATTATTTGGCATTGCCTCTGTTGAAATGTATTAACAATGCAAATTGTAAAACTTGCAAGATTTGTAGCAAAAATAAGGAAAATTTTGAGTAGGACGGTGATACTGTGAGAACATTAAAAATATATTGGTGTTGAATCACTGTAGCCAGCACCATGGTGTTGAATCACTGTAGCCAGCACCATGGTGTTGAATCACTGTAGCCAGCACCATGGTGTTGAATCACTGTAGCCAGCACCATGGTGTTGAATCACTGTAGCCAGCACCATGGTGTTGAATCACTGTAGCCAACACCATTGTGTTGAATCACTGTAGCCAGTACCATGGTGTTGAATCACTGTAGCCAGCACCATTGTGTTGAATCACTGTAGCCAACACCATTGTGTTGAATCACTGTAGCCAGCACCATGGTGTTGAATCACTGTAGCCAACACCATTGTGTTGAATCACTGTAGCCAGCACCATTGTGTTGAATCACTGTAGCCAACACCATTGTGTTGAATCACTGTAGCCAGCACCATGGTGTTGAATCACTGTAGCCAACACCATTGTGTTGAATCACTGTAGCCAGCACCATTGTGTTGAATCACTGTAGCCAGCACCATGGTGTTGAATCACTGTAGCCAACACAATGGTGTTGAAATCACTGTATATATATATATATATATATATATATATATATATATATATATATATATATATATTATTTTTTGATAGTCTACAAGTGAATATCAGCCTTCATGGCCCTTGTATAATCGATGGGTAGACGGGTGGCTTAAAACTCAGTGTAACTCCTTCGGATCAGAGCCGTAGGACCCGAGTTGAATCCCGGGCAAGTCTCCATACACCTGTTGCCAGTATATTGACTGAAGAAGGTACTCGTGGCAAAGCGTTCCCTCAGTAAATGTCTTGAACCTAGCATATGGGTTTTTATCTACATATTATCGGTGTCACCATACTTGTTCTTCAACCTGCTGACACTGTTCGCCCAGCAGATGGTTAGCTGAGTGTTAGGTTGTGGGTTATAGCCTGAGGATGGCAGTAATATACCTTGCATACTAGGCTCCTCAGTTGATTTTACTTTTCAACTCTAATAGCAGGTTAAATTGCTACTCGAAATAATTAAAAACAAATTTAATGAATCTGAAGCTGGGCTGCCGTAAGGCGATTTTTTGTAAGATTTATTGATCAGAGAATGACGAAGGATGGAATCTATCATTCCTTGTGCTAAATGACCCACATGGGTTTGGCACTTCACGTAAATAGTCATAATAATGGCTCGAGAACTGGTTTCTGGCTCCTGGTTTCTATACTTGCATCAAATCATGCTAATCAGGAAGACAAATGTTTCATTCCTGGCTACGGGATGTCTTAGTGTTGAGAAGCTCTGGATACAAGGAATTAGAGCTACTCTTCTCCTCCTTGGATCAAACCTCATTACCTCCTGTTCCCTGGTGCTGTATGACCCCATACAGATTTATCGCTTCTCACTGAACAAAATATTATAATGTGTTTCTCCCGGAAGTTACCTTGGGGATCACATAGTGAAATTGTGGCACTAGTCCTCCTTAAGGGAGGTTAAGTTACTTCACACACACGCTTGTCTACGCACCTGCTGCTCTGGCATCGCTCTTTATTTTCTGTTTGAATTTAGTTACATTGTATGTTAAGTTGTATATATTTCTGGAGGTGTGTTGTGGTGCTGGGTGATCACAGGTGTTGTTGTGGTGGCATGAATGGGTGTCCCTGTGGTGTGTTATGGGACAGTCAGCGGTGGTAGGAGTACGAAGTCTGGTGTGGTTAAAGATGAATTACATTTGTTGTTTTCTGTTTGAGTTTAAGGGTCACTACTGTATGAGTTGTATTGAGCCCTGCCTCACCGTCTTCTGGGTGGAGAGAATGTCCTACTCTTGTCGGAAAAGTAAAAGTAATGAAGCGTTCCCAAACTGTTGGGTGGAAGTCGCCATCGAAAACCCTTTTGGAACAGATAGCCTTGATGCAGTCTGTAAGGTCTTCTCTTCTGCTATCTGCCTTTCCTATCTACTCTCATAAATATTCTTAACTCTGTTCTCTTCCCCACCAGGGACGGTGACCGGCTTTCCCTCAAAAAGCTGTATAATATTCACAGATTTACGAATAACAATCTGAGGCTCATATCAAAATAGCGAACCTGCAAATATGGAGGAATTAGCTTCCTATTAACTGATAAGGAGGTTACCGTACTGATGCCCAGGGCACAGAGATAGGGACGTCCATTTTTACAATCTGTGCGTAAAAGTAGCCGGAAAAAAATGAGGAACAAAAAAATTCATAAAACGATAGTGATTACGCCACCGATGCTCAAGGCAGAGAAATTACTACTACACCAAGGCCAGCGGGAAACCGTAGCAAATGCAGGTGTTGAGTTGGGTGGGCAGCTAGTGTGGCGACACTCATGTGTGCAATTACGTGGTGGTAGTCGCTGGTTGGCTTGATCTGCTGGACGGTACTGATGGTGAGGGGGGTAAAAGCAAGGATGAGATTGTTTTTCCCATCAAACAAGCTTGGATATAAGAGCAGTGTGTTGGTACCCTTCACTGCATGACAGTTACGTTGTGAGAACCCTGTCATTAAGCTGGACCTTTGTTTACATCACGTGGTGAAATCTGTCAGCCTGAGCTGGTAGATGTGTGCTGCGGTAACTGGGGGGCGGGAATATTTCATTGGGAAAGCATGACAGACTTAAAGTATATAAATTAAAGGGAAGATTTTGTTTATTATTAACACGGAGGGAGAGTTACTCAGGATGCCCCAGCAAAGCTTATTTCTACTGGGGTCCTTTGATTCTTCTCCCCAGGATGCGACCCACAGTAGCAGTCGGGCAGTCATCTAAAGTGGACAGAGGTAAAAGGTGCAAAGAAACATACCCAATATTTCCACTTGTGCTGGGATCGAACCCTAGTCCTTTACGGGAGAGGTTTAGAGAGAGAGAGAGAGAGAGAGAGAGAGAGAGAGAGAGAGGTGAGAAAAATATGCTGAGGACTTGGCCTCTCCCTCCCTCCACCTGTTAGCCTTGCACATGGGCAGTGATCTCATTCTGGTAGGAGCTTTCTCCCTACCTCCCCTGCACCCATTCGATACATCCTCGTTCTGGTGCCCTCTCACCCCTCCATCCATCCCTCCCCTCACCCCTCCCATCATCTCTCACCTCCACCCCTCCCATCACTCCTGGCTGTGTTAGGGTTTTATCCTAGTGGCAAGTAAGTTTATTCAGTTACAGTTACACAAATTATCATACATAGTAACATACGTGTAAATTACCTAGGATAAACCCCCCCCAAAAAAAAAAAAAAAGTCAAACAAAGTGATTTATTTCTATTAGCCAACATCATTATATAGTTCAATGCTTCTTGTCATGTAGGGATCGTATATCACATTAAAACAACATTGTGATCATAAGTTAGCTAACAACATTGTGATCATAAGTTAGCTAACAGTATTGTGATCATAAGTTATTTGACAATATTGTGATCATAAGTTAGCTAACAATATTGTGATCAAAGGTTAGAGTCAAGTAACTAAGTCTTGGTAAATGTCGTCGGAATCTGAATTTTGACATGAAGTAATTTTTTTTTTGTTCAATGTGAGACTTTAGGCGATTACATAGTTGGTGTTGCCTACGTTGAACAGATGTACTCAATTTTCTTTATTGTTTACCCTTTACGAGGAGTTACCTGGATGCCGGTGAAGAGCTATTGATCAAAAGAGATTGTAGCCTCCCCTTCCAACCCCCAGGCGTCGTGTTACCCGCATAGGCTTTACGTTTTTACTTGAATATCGTAATTTATAGACGTAGATTAAGTCGTAATAAACAGCTGTCAATGAAAAAACAGAAGGATGGACGGGAGGCGCTAACAGTTGGGCCTGTCAGCTTATGGACCACGGTTTGAGCCTTCCGTCCATCCTTCCGTTAATTTATAGTAATTTATTGATAAACTTGAATATAGTTATAGATCAACTTGTGTATAGTAATAATTTATAAGTAAAGTCTGGTTTGACTTGTCGTGAATAAAGTTGAACACAAAGTTTATGTTTATCACTGGTGTTGTTGTATAAAGTTGGAATATGAGGAAAACACACAATGCAGAACAAGCTTTTATCTCTGTGTAGAGTTTTGTGTCATGACTTGATAAAGCTCTACATAGAGCGAAACGTTGTCCCTTCAAAGCCTGTTCTGCATCATATATGTCTTATCTTCACTACTGTTGGCTGCACGTTTCTTGCAACCGATTTTGAATCTGTTCTGTTGCAAAGGTCATGAGTTACTCTGAACATTGTTATCTTTCTGGTCATCAGTAGAGGTTGTGTAAGGTTCGTTCTGCTGGTGACCTCTCTTACCCTTATGTTTGTTCCGCCTCACTACCATGGTGAATTTCTCACCATGACTATGAATATTGATGAAGCTTTTGCCAGGGTGTGGTACAAATTCCGCGGCCAGCAGTAACAGCCTGGTTGATCAGGCCCTGATCCACCGCGAGGCCTGGTCATCTGCATAACATCTTAGTTTTTATATTCGCGTGAATTTCTCAGTGGAACTTACAGGCTAAGAGTTATTCTCAGGTTATTTTCCAAATCCTAGTCTCATGGTGTACTAAAACTCTCATTATGTCACCCATAACAGTCGACTGACTTCCTTGTACCTATTTAATTGCTAGGTGAACAGGAGCAGCAGGTGTAGGAGTCTTGGTCATACTTCTCGTTCTACCTGGAAATCGACCCGGGTCCTTTGGTTGTGAGACGAATACAGTCACGCCTCGAGCAAGTCGTCTCCGTTGCTAAGAAATAAAATTGAATTCTACGCTGTTTAATTTTTCCATGTGTGTTTTAAAGAAAACTAATAACTAAAGTTATACACGTTCTTCGATAAGTAAATTAAGCTATTTTATATTTAGTAAAATTGACATGCCTTATAATTAGCTATTTTATATTAAGTAAAACTGACGTACCTTATAATTAACTATTCACCTTGAAAGGGAGATGGGAATATTTTTTTCACAGTTCCCAGCAATTTTGTAGAACTTCCTCCCACCTTGTTTCTTCTCTGACACCTTGAATCACCTGTCCTTCAAGAGGCGCCACTTAAGGTAGCTTTGGAATAATGGTCGGTAGTCTTATATTTATCACCTCATAATTATTAATGGCCTACCAACTTTGTCTTTACTGAGGACTAATCCGTATTATATAGAAAAACAAACTCAAGGGAAGGAGTCGTTGGTACTCTATTTCCAGTTGGTACTCTATTTCCAGTTGGTACTCTATTTCAAGTTGGTACTCTATTTCCAGTTGGTACTTTATTCCAGTTTCAGCAGAGTACCTCGTCATCTGTAGCCACTTTTTATTTCTTAACTCAACAGTTCCCATTGATTTGCCTACCTATGGTTTTTGTTAAATAAATATATATTTGTGTGAATGAACAGAAAAATGACGGGGAATAGAACTGAGGTTGTAAGTGGCAGACCCAACGCTATCCCATTAAGCCAAGGTGTCTGATAAGAGGATTTCACAATGGTCACTTCCGTGAGAGGTTGTACCAGGCGTCACTGTTTGTACTGTCCCACCTCTCGCACCTCCTGAGGACTATGTTGAGTGAAACTTATACTGCCTAGTTACTGGACTTGTTTATTGCTAGGTATATTTTTAAGAGCATCCTTGTTTGAGTGATGTGCCCATATATATATTTTAACGAACATTTTCTACGGATTAATAACCCTGGAGGCTTGTTAACCCAGGATTACCCAAGAAAGCCAATGTGGCTTATTTATATTTGAATCTTCAGATACTCTTCTCTAGGAAGTAGCCTGTAAGTCTACTAGATGTTCACTATTAGGTGAACAGCAGCAGCATATATAAGAAGACTTTAGCTTACGTCTGAACTCGCTCACGGGGATCGAACCCGAGACCTCTCAGTTGTAAGACGAACACACTATCTGTGAACTACGAGGAATGGCAGATATTTGTGTCCTTGAGTACCACAGCAGCCACTCTCACCGATGTATCAATGATTCTCCACAGTTTCCAATTGTCTTATTACCTGACCATTGTGGCTGAGCGACCCTGCAAGGTCAGCGTAGTCACACAGTTAATCACAACCTCTACAGGCACCTGACTACCTCATTATGTACCAAAAACGTTAAAACGTCCCTTACAGGCACTATCACGCAGCAACGAGGACGCCTCAGGAGGATGAAAAATCCAGTCATTCTACATAATGTGTAATGTCCAAGTGACGAGGCTGCATGACACAGCGAAAAATGTTCTTGTATTGTTATGGTTCTGTCAACAAACCTTTAGCGTTGTTTTAAAAAAATCAAGGTGTAAATCTTTTCATCGATAATCTGTCACTTGAAAGATATAGTGTAGAAATGTGGAAATATCTGTGGCTACTTCAAGTACAGAAAGGAAAGTAGGCAAGAAATCTGTCTGTTGATAGATCGTGGCAGATAATGTTGATGTTAGTAAGGTCAGTGATGGATGGGGGCGGATTTACGATATCGCACGTATGTATATATATATATATATATATATATATATATATATATATATATATATATATATATATATATATATATATATAAACATATATGAAGATCAACACTGAGGTTTTAAAATTGTGTGGAAGAATATGTTGCTGGGGGAGCTTAGCTTAATTAAGTCATCAAGGTTATTAATTGTATCTCGGGGCATATTTACGATCTAAGGGTGGTTAGTTGTGTAGTGCTGGGAATGTATATGCCCTTGGAGTGGAGAGTTGAATTTACATTTGTTACTGAGATGTGATTTTGATGTGAGTTTAGTAATTATATCTGGTTCCCAATGACCACTGGAAATGTTGAAATTGATTAGATAAGGACATGTTAGATAAATGGTTATGAGCAACCAATGAGAAATTTATTATAGCTACGTTTCGCTCACCAGGAGCCTTACCAAGCCAATACAAGCAGTGTGGCACAGAGGGTGTGTGAAGTAAATATAGTGAGGTGCAGAGGGTGAGGCTTGATAAAAAAAAAATCCTAGTAGTGGTAATAATATTGGTATAGCAGGTGACAACAGAGTTGACTGGTGTTGCCTTGTGGTGCGCATTACCACAACAGTTTCATAAAAGACCTCACCAGGACCAAAGTGGAGAACGTTGAAACAGTCAACGCAGGGGTTGACATTATTGTACGTGGACGTTGTGACGAGATGTATGTCTAGGAAACAGCCAGTAACCCAGGGATATTAAACGATCACATCTGTGTGTAAAAAATGAGCAGTCTGAACAACGTGCGTGTACAACACCAAAGCAGCACCAAGCACTCAATAAACTGGAGCAACGTCCACTTAGTGATTAAAGAAATGGACACCAGCAAACAAAAACTGTCTTTGAGAGACGTTTTGGCCACAGGGATTTTATCGATCTAATACAGACATGAGAAAGGAGACTTGTATAGTGAAACGTGTGAGATGGAGGTAAAGGAGCAATGTAGTAGTAGTAACAATAGTAGTATTAGAAGAAGTAGTAGTATTAATAGTAGTAGTATTAGAAGTAGTATTAGTAGTAGTAGTATTAGAAGTAGCAGTAGTGATGGTCACATAAGCATGGGTGGGGCTTGGCGTAGTGGAACTGTAATTTGCTGGCCATGGGAGTAGTGATCAGGATGGCGTAGTGAAGTAATTGTAGTAGTGGTGGTCAATCTTGTAGAAGGTTTTGTCGGTTACGAAGGCTGTGTTATAGGTAGATTCCATGATGTTACTGATATGTATAATTCGATCACAGTTGGAGACTGTGTAGAGGCGGACAACAGGTAATCAATTAATGGATCCACTTATTTTTACACTGTACAATTCACAGATTTAGAGTTCTATCTATGGTATACTACCACCACCAGGATGCCAACCACAACGGTTGGTTAGCATCCAGATACCTATTGGTAAACTTGGGTAACAGGTTTGAGGACACCTGCCTATATATTTCAGTCAAACCTCTCCTTAGGCGACATCGTTTTACCGCTCTCTTGACATAGGGCCGGCACTACTGAATACTGTGTCATCTTACGGCAAGGAGTCGTCTCCGGGAGCTTTTCCTGACGAATGAACTAGCAACAGCAGCAACAGCAGCCAAATGTTGACTAGCTCCTTGAAACTTGCAGATGGCGGCTCTTAACGCCAGAGTGACACCCGCCACGGTACATGAGGTCATTTTAGTTTCAGTTTGGGTCGAGTTTTATCTTCCTGTTGGCTTCCATTTTTCTTTCATTCTTCGTCTCTTCTCTGATTTCCTATGAATCGCACTCTCCCTGCTCTACTTCCCTATGAATACCAATATTCCTTCTCTAATTCCCTGTGAATCGCACTCTCCCTGTTCTGATTCTCAATGAATCGCACTCTTCCTATTCTGATTCTCTATGAATCGCACTCTCCCTGCTCCAATTCCGTATAGATCTCACACTACCTGCTTTGATTCCATATGAATCTCTCCTGTTGTAATTTCATACAGAGCCCACTCCATGTTTTGAATTTCTATCGATCTCACTCTCTATGTTTTAATTTCCTATTGACCTTGCCTTCCGTAGTCTGATTTTCTATTAGTTTCACTGTCCATGCTCTGCTTCCCTCTCGAATGTAATATGTCTTTGAGGCATAATCTTGTTCTAGACTGAATATAGAGCGTTCTGTTGTTACACCCTAGCCTATAGGCAAGTTCTGACACACCCTAGCCTGTAGGCAATATCTGACACACCCTAGCCTGTTGGCAAGATCTGATACACCCTACATTATAAGCAGGACCCGACACACCCTACCTTGTAAGCAGGACCCGACACATCCTAGCCTGGGGGATGGACCTGGCACACCCTAGACTGGAGGTAGGACCTGACAAGAGGATACAGTGGGTTAGGTAAGATTCGTCAGGAAACAGGACAAGTTTTTCTTGACGCGGGCCTTAGTCATATGATGACCCGCCACTGGAGCTTTTGGTCATCTGACTGAGACCTTCCGCTGGCTTACCGGTCCAACCCTTTAAAAGTTATGGTTATAATTCTAACCATTTTTGATAGATATAACACAGTGGGTGGTTCTTATTACCACACGGTGTTATCATTACATGCTCTTACCGCGTTCGTGGTCCAGTATGTCCAAGAAGTAGCAATATCTGACATGCACACTTGGCTGGGGTGCTCACGACCGCTATTGATGCTTCTGGGAGTCGCCGTCCTAGATCAGGATGATGGGTGTACTGCACTTGTTCGTACATGGACGGATTATTATCATAAAAACTCAGCGCTAAACCTACCAGGGGTACATGGACGGAGAGCATAGTAAGATGGTTTCACTGTAGCTCACAGAAAGGTCAGCACCTGACCACGCTTATTTAAACACTAGAATACTCAGTGACCAAATTCATGAGAACACGTCAAGGTCACACTTTGTTGTTGTTTAGTGATGTAGGGCATGTTAGATGTACGTATTTTTAACATACTAACCTCTTGCTCCTGGCATTTTAGTCGCCTCTTACGACCCGCGTGGCTTACTGAGGAAGAATTCTTCTCCACTTCCCGGTGGAGATGTTAGATATAACCTATGATAATTCTTTTTAAGCCGTTGAGTTTTACGAACTAACAAACTTCCAAGCATCATCACTGAAGTGAGAACTTCGGTTAGGCTTAAAAATAGGTTTGACTGGTGCATGAGAGGGTGAGTTGAATCTGAGAAGGCCGATGTACTGTTTACACCTCTCCTCTACTTTTGTCTCTTCATATTTAGTCACCTCTGTATTCAGCTAAAGAAGCCTACGTACACGTGAAGGCTAAACGTTTCGGAACAAAGATACCTAACTGTTGCTCACTTGTCTTACTCGTCTACTTGTCGGTACTGTATGCCATTATTGTAATGGTACCTACTTAGCATGGGCCAGTAGGCCTGCTGAAGTTCTCCACTATTCTTGTGTCCTTAAGTTCTTAAGCTAAGAGCTGTTATCCTACCTGCCATCCCCAGGATGACACTGCCAATAGCCGACTAACATCCAGGCACCTATTTACTGCTTGATAAGAGGGGGCAGCAACGTGCCTAACTCGCTCAAAAATCGAACCAGGTCCCTTTGTACTCTCCGTTGAGAGCATAAGAAGAAATTTGTAAACAAAGTACCACTAACACCCAGTGACTCAGGTCAAGACACGGTGACTCAGATCCAGACACGGTGACTTAGGTCCAGATACGGTGACTCAGATCCAGACACGGTGACTTAGGTCCAGAAACGGTGACTCAGGTCCAGACACGGTGACTCAGGTCCAAACACGGTGACTTAGGTCCAGACACGGTGACTGGTCCAGACACGGTGACTCTGGTCCAGACACGGTGACTCAGGTCCAGACACGTTGACTCAGGTCCAAACACGGTGACTAAGGTCCAGACACGGTGACTCAGGTCCAAACACGGTGACTTAGGTCCAGACACGGTGACTCCGGTCCAGACACGGTGACTCAGGTCCAAACACGGTGACTTAGGTCCAGACACGGTGACTGGTCCAGACACGGTGACTCTGGTCCAGACACGGTGACTCAGGTCCAGACACGTTGACTCAGGTCCAAACACGGTGACTAAGGTCCAGACACGGTGACTCAGGTCCAAACACGGTGACTCAGGTCCAGACACGGTGACTCCGGTCCAGACACAATGACTCAAGTCAACACACAACTCTCTGATGATGACCATTTGAACGAGAACACCCAGAGTAAGCAACTTTTCGACTCTATTTTTTCCACCGTGGTTATCACGACACAACAATTGGGGTCAAGACATGGCTGGTCAGTGCCTTCAAAACAACATGTGCTGTGGCCGCCTTTCACAAGCGCATGTGTGAAGAGCTGTGCATTTTAATCCATAGCTTGCAGGGAGCGTGCGTGATGTGAATGGTTCCAAGCAATCTGGGTCTAGGATAACCATGCGCAAACAAGATAGTGTATATAGTGATGTTTTTTTGTTTGTTTGCAAATGTACTTGAATAGCACATACAGTGAAAGCCTTTTTAATGTACCTTTTTATCTCATTTATAAGAAAGCTCTGTTAAAATGACTGTATACAATACTGATGAATAAGACATAGGTGCGACAGGCTTCTTCAGTCGAATACAGGTGCATACAACACTGGAGACAGTCCCTCTGCCTTGGTAGGCGGTAGTCAGTCCCTCAAGCAATGCTAATTTCTGTTTGTGGTCTGTAAGGTTTTTGATCCCAAGAGTTTGAGTTATTCTTCCCTTCGGAACGAACCTGAATTTCTTCCATTGCCCAGGCACTGTATGTCTCTTACTGGTTTAGCGTTTCCCCATGATTAAAATAATATAATATGATAATATAATGATAATAATATAATGATAATAATTCCTTACCGTGTATTGGACCTCAGCCTCACTCTTCTAGTCAGATTTTCTGATTAACACTGACAAGTATTTAAGACAGTCACATGCGGGTATGAAGACGTTTCGAACACCAGGGTCTTCTTCAGTCAAGAAATTAAATAAGGAACTCTATAGAATATAATTATGAAAATATTATGCAATACTGCAAGTTGATGAGTAAGGCATGTGCAACAGCTGGGTATCTTGACTGTCGAAACGTTTCGCCTACACGGTAGGCTTCTTCAGTTAAATAAAGGAGAATAAATTAGAGACAGCAGTAATGGGTAGGTAAAGATGATATTTTTAATCCAATCAGCCTCATCCTTGAAGAAGTTTTTGAGGTGACTCAGTGGAGAGGTAAAGAGGATGTAATAATCAGTCCATCAACATTGAAGGAGTAGTTTGAGGTGTGTGTTATTTACTTATCAGTTGTCAAAGGCATTTGTCGACAGACACTTGTCCTGTTGCATGTGTGTGTGTTAGTTACCAGCTGTTAGAAAAGGCACCTGTAGATAGACACCATTGTGTGTGTGTGTGTGTGTGTGTGTGTGTATGGAGTGTGCGGGTAGAAAAGGGTGTGGCTTTTTCCATCATCAGGAAACAGCCCTGTGTTAAAAATTTACATAACATGTAATGACACCCCGGAAATACTGCCTCGAAATCCACTATTGCAGATGTAAAGAAAAAGTTACCTCTAGCTGATGCTGCAACCAGACACAAAATAAAAAAGTTATATGTGAAACTCCTGCGTTGTTGGGCGGCCATAACTACGAATCATAGCTGAGTAACTGTATCATGGTTATAATCATAACTAATTTTTACAGGCATAGACCAGTAAGGCAGTGGAAGGCCTCGGTCACATGACCAAAAGCTCCAGTGACGGGTCATATGACTAAGACCCGCGTCAGGAAACACTTGTCCTGTTTCCTGACGAACTTTACATAACCTAAGTACAAGTATGACAACAACTGGTTGTCATACTGGTTGACACATTCACTCATTGTTTACACTAGTAATTAACACTCGTTTAGGCCCCGACGTTGTTATCTTGCTGTGGCTGTGGGGTTTGTGTCCCCTCCGAGGCTGGGTTATCTTACTATGGCTGTGGGGTTTGTGTCCCCTCCGAGGCTGGGTTATCTTACTGTGGCTGTGGGGTTTGTGTCCCCTCCGAGGCTGGGTTATCTTACTGTGGCTGTGGGGTTTGTGTCCCCTCCGAGGCTGGGTTATCTTACTATGGGTGTGGGGTTTGTGTCCCCTCCGAGGCTGGGTTATCTTACTATGGCTGTGGGGTTTGTGTCCCCCTCCTACACTGGGTTATTTTATCCTGGCTGTGGAGTTTGTGTCCCCTCCTGACGTTAGGTTATCTTGCTGTATTGCAGGGGTTGTACACTCCGACGCTAGGTTATCTTGCTGTGTTGCAGGGGTTGTACACTCCGACGCTAGGTTATCTTGCTGTGTTGCAGGGGTTGTACACTCCGACGTTAGGTTATCGTGCTATATACAATGTTTCATTTTGCGTCAAACTGGCTTAATGACTTAGTCAGCCATTTATAAATTAATGAAATTTAATGCAGCTTAGTCCTGTCCAAGTTTTCTTGGGCCAACCTAGAGTTAGTTTGTGTTGTTTATTATAAAACAAATGTTTCATTATGTTCAGTTTTTTACTGTGTTTGGATCTGTGATGAACAAATGTCTTAATAAATTTCGTATTTTTTCCCCCTGTGTGTAGGATAGACCATCCTGTTAGTGTCATTCCCTAGTGACTGTAACTTCAGTACTTCTGTAATGAATCCTTTGAAGTTCTGTAGTTACTGAGCTATTGGTGGAATTCTTATCTATGTCCTCATTGCCCTACTGGTTGTCCTGGTTGAGCGTAGTTTGTGACCACAATTAGACTTTGTCACTTGATATATGTAACCCATCCTGTATGACGGAACACGACAGAAAAACAACTTTTGTTCCCACTCTGTAATTATCATATAAATTAGGTAGCAGCATATTGCTGTAGTATTCAATTCTGATTATTAATTAAATGTTACCGTGGAGGTAGGCTTGAGAGAATGGCGTTCCTAAGAACAGGCCAACGCATTTATAGGCTTAAATAGAAGATAGCTTTCTCTTTTGTCAAATTTATTGACTTGGAACGAGTTATCATTTTTGACTGTAAATAATGAACTTACATTTGCTTTAATTATATTATGATGATACCTGTAAATAACATGGTAACTTAATCGTATGGCTGCAAATAGGTAATGGATAG
>WNWK01000682.1:322500-407597 GCA_009830355.1 Cherax destructor
ACTCACTCCATCACTGTCCTACCAGAGGGGCGCCGATACTACAGTTCAAAACTGCAAATATCCCCAGCCCTCCTTCAGAGTGCAGACACTATCCTTTCCACCTCCAGGACTCAAGTCCGGCTAACCAGTTTCCCTGAATACCTTCATAAATGTTACCTTGCTAACACTCCAACAGCACGTAAAGTCATAAAAACCGCTTTCCTTCACTCGCTTCTACCTAACACGCTCACACATTCTAGCTGGAAGTCCAAGCCCTTTCCAACATTTTCTGTGACGACCCCTACCCCGCCTTCTCTCCACTACAGCTTTATACATCATCCAAGTCATCTTATTTTGTTCCATCCTCTCTAAATGTCCGAACCACCTCAGCAACCCCTCTTCAGCCCTCTGAATAATATTTCTAGTAACCCAGCACTTTCTTTTAATCTCCAAGCTGCGGATCACTGCATAATATTTATACCACACATTGACCTCAGACACGACTTCTCTACTGCCTCCATCCTCCCCTCCTCTTCTTACTACCACCACCACTACCACTATTATTACTACTACAATTAATAATGTAGTTAATAATAAAAGGAACAAAGTTTAAACCCAAGTATTTTATTAAGGCTTCGTGAGGCGGCTGTAAAATACTTTTCCAAGTATAATAAACAGGAGCTGAAAAACCACTCTCTTAAACTGGTTTTCCTTCCTAAATGTGTAGGAGCGAGAGAGAGGAGACCGGTTATGTTTGTGCTTGTACATCATGTATAACACATGAACACTTGTGCTTGTACATCATGTATAACACATAAACACTTGTGCTTGTACATCATGTATAACACATAAACACTTGTGCTTGTACATCATGTATAACACATGAACACTTGTGCTTGTACATCATGTATAACACATAAACACTTGTGCTTGTACATCATGTATAACACATGAACACTTGTGCTTGTACATCATGTATAACACATGAACACTTGTGCTTGTACATCATGTATAACACATGAACACTTGTGCTTGTACATCATGTATAACACATAAACACTTGTGCTTGTACATCATGTATAACACATAAACACTTGTGCTTGTACATCATGTATAACACATAAACACTTGTGCTTGTACATCATGTATAACACATGAACACTTGTGCTTGTACATCATGTATAACACATGAACACTTGTGCTTGTACATCATGTATAACACATGAACACTTGTGCTTGTACATCATGTATAACACATGAACACTTGTGGTTGTACATCATGTATAACACATGAACACTTGTGGTTGTACATCATGTATAACACATGAACACTTGTGCTTGTACATCATGTATAACACATGAACACTTGTGCTTGTACATCATGTATAACACATAAACACTTGTGCTTGTACATCATGTATAACACATGAACACTTGTGGTTGTACATCATGTATAACACATAAACACTTGTGCTTGTACATCATGTATAACACATAAACACTTGTGCTTGTACATCATGTATAACACATGAACACTTGTGCTTGTACATCATGTATAACACATAAACACTTGTGCTTGTACATCATGTATAACACATAAACACTTGTGCTTGTACATCATGTATAACACATGAACACTTGTGTTGTACATCATGTATAACACATGAACACTTGTGGTTGTACATCATGTATAACACATGAACACTTGTGGTTGTACATCATGTATAACACATGAACACTTGTGCTTGTACATCATGTATAACACATGAACACTTGTGCTTGTACATCATGTATAACACATAAACACTTGTGCTTGTACATCATGTATAACACATGAACACTTGTGGTTGTACATCATGTATAACACATAAACACTTGTGCTTGTACATCATGTATAACACATAAACACTTGTGCTTGTACATCATGTATAACACATGAACACTTGTGGTTGTACATCATGTATAACACATGAACACTTGTGGTTGTACATCATGTATAACACATGAACACTTGTGCTTGTACATCATGTATAACACATGAACACTTGTGCTTGTACATCATGTATAACACATGAACACTTGTGGTTGTACATCATGTATAACACATGAACACTTGTGGTTGTACATCATGTATAACATATGAACACTTGTGGTTGTACATCATGTATAACACAGGAATCAGGAGGGAAGGAGAGCGGATGGGATGGAAAGTGAGGAGAGTTGTAACAAGGGAAGGAAAGTGTGTGGGTAAGGAGTTAGAGAAATATGGAGGGAAGGACAGTTGGTTGGTGGGTAATTAGGTATGGTTAGGAAGGAGGTCGAATATGACTGTATGAAGGATATTATGAGGGGTAGGTGGATAGGAAAGGATGATAAATTACCTTCAGGAGGGCCAAGTGGGTGATGCATTGTTGAAAATGCTATAAGATACCGGTAAGTTGATTAAAACACATGTGCAACAGTTAGGTATCTTTATTTTTGAAACATTTCGCCTACGTAGTAGGCTTCTTCAGTCAAATAAAGAGGCAGCAGGTGTAGTAGTGAAAGGTGGGGTCTTACGTCCATGGTTGGCTCGCAGTGTCATGGGTCCCTTTCAGGATACACGAAAAATATGGATATATTCCTGACACTTCGATAAAAACCAAACAAGTTTTTGTTTCATAATCTGTTAAAAATAATAAAGTTTTCCCATTATTTACTTTGTAGTTGTTACTTGTTGATCTGGAAATATGTAGAGAGGACTGATGTCGCCTTTTACAAATGTGTGGCAGGCACTGTCAACTCTACCACTACCATCACCTGCCAATATCGACAAAAATAAACCACATATTCTTATCAAATTATACCAGTGATTGCAGTTGCTTCTTGATATGCAAGTTTGTGTGTTGAGGGATAATTCGACCCTGTAGATTATCTGTTCAAACATCTTACAGGCTGTATCAGCCTCCACCTGTTATCATTGGTAAAAATAATGACATATTTCCTTTCCAAATCTTGTCAAACATGGGAACTCACCACACCTATACCCAACAACCATATACTAAAAGTGAATGCATTTAAAAAAAATAGTAGTATTGTATAGTAATAAAATGGTGTGGGAGGTTGTTGTTGTTGGTTATTAAGGGCTAAGACTGCAAAGCTGTGAACCCTGCTGTCAGTGGTGTGCTGACCAATACAACGAATGATGTGAGGGCACTATAAATATTATTTTACTAGGATATTGAGACAGCTAAGGAAGGTGTTGAAGCAGTCAAGGATGCTGGTGGAATACTCAAGGATTGTATTCAAAGACCAATGGATGGGGCTGAAAGAGACAAGGATTGTGTTGCAACAGCCAAGGATGGTGTTGAAGAAGACAAGGATAATATTGAAAGAGCCAAGGATATCCTCTGGTGAATGTTAAGAATTTAAACAAGCTATATTGTGTTCGTTGCGGAATGTTAATATATATTACGAGCGGTAGTGCTCCATAAACTTGACCCTCGAGGCTAAATGTTACTCATTTGAGGGCGTGGCAGGTAATTGCTATGAATTCCACGGCTGAACTCACTCATCTGTACTCATCAATTTGTACCTCAGGGCGGTATAGCCGCAGCTCCTGGCCCCACCTTGTAACCTTCAATGGACTTGAGTGCTTGATTTCTAGTCTCTTGGGATCTTAGTTACTTTTGTTCTATTTTCGAAGTTTGCTTATTTGAACTCTAAAGTTTTTGTTTAATGTTTCATTATGGCACAAAGCGGACCGAAAACTTTAAATAAATGTAAAATAAAATAAATTTGGAATGGTTAAAGAAGAATTAAATATAATTTTATTCTGCCTGGCCGTGACCTCAGTCAATTAACAACTTAGCGTGAATCCTAACTGGCTGATTCAACTCAGTTTCACTAGTCAAACTTATATTACTTTAAAGGTTACGGAGTTCAGAATTGCAACTGAAAGAAAAAAAAGTTGTGATTTGTTGGAAAATTGCCAGAACACGATAATAATAAGTTGATGATTGACCGAGTTTTCCACTCCCGAGCTTAAGAGAACTGGAGAAGGAGAGAAGTGTAAGAAAGGTGTGAGAGCATAAGACGGCGAGAAAGATGGAAGTAAAAGAGAATGAACGGAAACGTGATGAAAGAAACCGAGAGATAGAAGACAACGTCTGAGTGCGCTCAAGTATCAACCTATGAAAGTTCTCCCCAAAATAGGGTAAATGAACGAGAGTAAAAACGAGTGAGAAGTGAGAGCGAGAGTGAGTTACTTCGTCAATGTAGGGAGAAATGTCCGCTCCTTAAAGTACACCAAAAATAAAAAGAAATAGGAAGATAAACAACGAAGCACACTTATTATCGAAGAACTCTGCCTGAACATTTGTATGTGGTTGTGTTTCCTAGTGACTGATCAACCAAATTGAAGCTGTCTGTATTGAAGTTGATTATGGAGAAATCAAGACGGTGCCTTTGTGGTGGTGAATGGTTCTCCATAAGAGGAATTGAAGCTATCTTCTTACTTCTCCTCGGATCCAACCTGATTATCTGCCATACCCCAGGTTTTGCATGTAACGTAAGGGTTTAGCGCTCCTCTTAGGTGACCATTTAAAGATAGATTTTTTCGAACGAAGGGTTAAAAAACACTTATCATTTCTTTTATTTAGACAATATATTTAACATACAAATCTATAAAAATAATGTGCAATAGGCATATTACACATTAACTTTATACCTCAAAAAGATAATATATATATATATATATATATATATATATATATATATATATATATATATATATATATATATATATATATATATATATATATAAGAAAGATTATATCTAGCAATAGTGATTTTATCGCGAGCGTTGATTTCAGAACCAATGAAGCAGAAAAACGTACAAAAACAGACATCATTCGCGGTTACATAACAGTAATATCATGTTTTCAACCTTCCTGTCATGGTAACCTTATATTTATATTATTATTATTACTACTACTGTTATAATTATTATTACTATTTTTGTTATTATTATTATTATTTGTTATTATTATTATTATTATTATTATTATTATTATTATTATTATTATTATCATTATTATTATTTCTGTTATTATTATTATTATAATCATTGTTACTGTTATTATTATATAAAGGAGGTGCTAAACCCGTTGGGATCATATAGTGTCTGGAGAGAATAAAAATCATCCAGGTTTGATCGAAGGATGGGGATGGCAGCTCCAATATCTTGGATCAAGAGCCCTTCATCAGCATCTAGGCATATTCCCTGGAGGGTGTGGACATGTAACCCAGTAATACTTGTCAACAGTTTGTGGCATTTTGCCCACTTATTTTACACATTTAGCAGCATAATGGGGAAATAAATGAGTAGCAAGTAGGCTTCACTATCGAAACATAGTTACTCTATAATAATAATAATAATAATAATAATAATAATAATAATAATAATAATAATAATAATAATAATAATAATAATAATAATAATAATAATATACGCGATAAGGGAGGAGAGACGACAACCCACTTTCTAAAATTGGTTATAATAATTACAGTCATTCCCAGGCGCCCCTGAAGCTGTACACAGACTGGCTGACACTAACTTCGTCTGGCTGACAGTAACTTCGTCAGCTCTTGTTCTGGTTATGACCAAGCGTAACTGCTAAGGTATATATATATTTATTTATTTGTGTGTGTGTAAGACACGCCATGGGGGTTGGAAATCTTCAGCTCAAGATCTTTCACACGTCTCCGTGCGTCATCAGGAACTATGCAATGTTGCAAGAGTAGCAATAGGTGGAATGAGAGTAAGTTTCCTCAGAGTAAAGTAGCGTAGTGACGCCAGCCAGTCCCGGCGTCACCACGTTACTTTACGGGCGTAATGCCAATTAGTATGGGCATAAAAAAACACCATAGACACCACATGCAGGACAAACTTTTATTGGGACTACACTTCGCTTTTTTTCACTCATGATAAATCTGTGCTCTGAGAGGCTGTTTTACAAGCCCTGATGGAAGGAACCATTGAAGCTGCCGTAGCTAATGAACCTATAGTGGAATACTTGTTGATGTTCTCATTCCACTCTAGGAATCTCTCAACTCAGGCTGATACGAATGATTATCTAGTGTATGAAACACCACTAGATTTTTCTTCTTACAGTGGGACTATCAAATAGAATAAGGGAGTACACAAATAATGTGCATATAGGACAGAGAAAAGCTTATGATAGAGACTTAGTAGAAAGATTGACCTGTTGAAGTAATATCCAGTTTTGTTTAATAGCGGAAATTTAAAAGAAAATCTCCCTGTCCTTCAGTGCGGAAAGTTTGTGCAGAGGGCGAGCTCAGAGTGTCAGTGGGTGTGGATACACCTGCCAGGGGCACTGCAACGTTCTGCCACACCTGCCCTCCTTTCTCACCTGTCTGGTCTCTCGTGTGATTGTCCACACACACACTAATACAATTTCCTGCCTTCCACTCTCACCTCACCATACAAGGAAGGTGCTGCCATCCACACATGCTGTCACTGTTATAGCTATCTGTTACTGTTATAAGCTGTTACTGTTATATTGTTATGTATATGAGGATAAAGTATCTGTTGTTGTTGCTATTATTTTTATTCATTAAACTTTAAACACGTGTGTGTGATTCAGCACAATGTGTAACGGAAGCTCGACCCTCCGTTAGGTGATCGTGGTTTGGACTCTGATCAGCATATGATGGTGGTGGTGCTGGGTGTGACGCAACACTACCCATGGTGAATGTGAGGATGATGATAATGATGCTACTGGTAGTGCTCATGATGATGTTACTGATAGTACTGATGATAATGCTTGTCGAGATGTATAGAAGTGGTGGTAGTGGTGGTGGTGTTAGTGCTGAAGGTAGGTACTCATTAAGCTGTGATTGTTCATACCCTTGACACTAACAGTGTTTGTTAGTGAAGCTGCTGGTGTTACACTGGTGGTAGTACTCTTGGTTTTTAGTGTGGGTGCACAGGATATGTTGTTAATGGTGGTATACAACCTGTGCTTTTCCGGTGACCTGTTTTGAGGGTTCTACTCCCGCAGCCCAGCCTGGGTTTCATGTTGCTCGCCTGGTCAACAAGGCTGTTTGTGCTTACATGTCTATCACAACCCGGTTGATCTGGCATTATAGAACGAAGCTGTCCATCTTCTTGACAGCTTCTATTTTCGTTCCACAACTATTTTTGATATTTGCTGTTGTGTTCTTTAATTGTACTCGTGTGATTCGTCAAGATGTGTAGGGTTAAACAGTGAAGATGTGTGTTGTGATGTGTGTTGTGAAGATGAGTGTTGAGTAATTGGTGAGTGAGTGAGTGGCCCTTCACCGTCTACAGGGAATGACGATGCTCCCATCACTATGAGTCTCTGCTGCTGCTGCTGCCACACCAGTTTTTATGAGGGTGTGGCAGAGGAGAGGCAGTGCGTGGCCAGCATGGTAATGGTGGTGGTGGTAGTGATGGTGTGCTAGTGATGGTGGTGGTAGTAGCGGTGTGCTAGTAGTGATGGAGGTGGTTAGTAGTGGGTTTTTGAATCGGTGGTGGTGGTGGCAGTGGTGGTGGTAGCAGTGGTGGTGGTGACAGTGGTGGTGGTGGCAGTGGTGGTGTACTAGAGAAGGATGAGGAAGAATGTAAACATGAAGCTTGTGAGAGGAGAGCTGTGGGTGACATTTGTAGATACTGTATGTAGAGTTATGTTAGAAGCACACACACTCACACACTCACACACACACACACACACGCCAGCGAAGAGGCGGGACCAGGAGCTGTGACTCGGCCTCTGCAACTACAAATAGGTGAATACACACACACAGACACAGTCCATATAAATAAGTAAAGAACTAACGCGACGAGGGGTAAAAAAAAAATAAAAAAAAAGAAAAAAATGGAAAAAATTAGAGTAACACGAGAGAAATAAGTGAGAGATAAATATATACAAAAATAAATGTTAATCCACAAAAGTAAACATTTAAGAAAATAAATTGTCTTTTTTTCCCCTGAGCAAGAGAGAGAGAGAGAGAGAGAAGAGAGAAAGAGAGAGAGAAAGAGAGAGAGAGCGAGAGAGAGAAGAGAGAAGAGAGAGAGAGAGAGAGACAGTCGAGAAAGAAAATCAATGTTTGGCTTAACAAATTTAGAAAAAGAAAGACTTAAGATACATTGTAAAGGTCAACAGACACTACAAGGTGAGTATCGCTGTATGACCCCTCAGGGTTTAGCGCCTCAATTGATTATAATAACATTATAATCAATTTAGAAAGAACTGCTGATCCAAGGAGTTAGAGCTACCGTTACCTTTCCTGGAATCAAAATTGATTACCATTTCCCAGACGCTGCGAGTCTTCGTATGGGTTTTTTTTTTTTTTTTTATATTTTATTTGGAACATATTTCAACATACATAATAATATTACAAAATCCAACCACCAACATAACACTCATCTGAACATGAGGCAACCTCACAAAACTAACTACAACCTTGTCCTCCAATAACATAACGCACAATCAAACTTTACAACCTAACAATGTAAAATATTGTCCTTGCCACCTTGATACAAAAGTACCACTTTGGACACACACACACACACACACACACACACACACACACACACACACACACACACTATGATCATTAAACATCGGTTGAGAAGCAACACAGGAGACTTAAGCAACAATATTCAGAAGGAACACACACACACACACACACATACCATACAAACAACCAACACAGAGGTGGCCAACCCTTACGCCTTCCCATGATCCCCCCCACCCTAAAAACCAAAAACAAACCCCAACCGAAGCCTATCCCGAAGAACCAACCCCCCTCCTGAACACACAGCCACACACCCCCCTCCTACTGTCGCCCCGTCCAACTTGTAAGAAGTCGACCGTCATCACCCACCCCGCCACACCCCCCCCCCAATACACACAAACACATACGTGACCCTACCATACCTAACACAAACACACGGCCCCCCCCCCAGTCGCAGAAAAAAGCCCCCCAACAACCCCTATAATAACCCACCCACTGTTAGATTTCTGTAAGCCAGACTAAACTTCTCATCCCAACCACCCCCATACACCAGCCTGTTTCTACACTTTGTACGATACATTCTTGCAGCCAGAGCCCTGATCCTTTCCTGGGCCCCCACCTCCCGCAAACACCAAGACCCACACACGAAATCTACCACACAATACATGAGACCTCTCCTGGCACCACCTACCAATCCACCGAAGTCCAGGAAAAGGGCTCTCAACACCTGAGTCCCTCCCCCCCAGCTTGCGTACCACCCCCCCCATCCATTCCCTCACCGGACCCAAAGCCTCACAGAAATAAATCGCGTGCAGCGCCGTCTCCCCCATGCCACACCTCTCACATCTACCGTCCTGTACCAACCCCATATTGTATAACACCTCCCTGGAAGCGACCGTCCCAAGCAAGAATCTGTACATTTGTTCCCGATCCCTCGCACGTAACCTGAGTCCCCTAAAATCCCTCCAAATCTGTACCCAATCGTATACTGGTAAAACCGCCACACCCTCTACTACCTGATCCCCCTCACCAAAACCCATCATCTGCTTCACCTTCAACTTTTGCGGTTCCACTATGACCAATAAATTTCTCAACAAATCTCTACAGTAGTCAATCTCCTTTCCCCTCCACCACTCCTGCACCTCCCGCAACACCCCCACCACTCCATCCCCCTCCTCTCTCCAACCCCCTCTCCTCACCAGGCATCGTTTCACATACATACAAACCAGCCGCTTCTCCAACCATATTAACCCCAAACCTCCCCTCCCAACCCCATTCCTAACCACATCCTTCCGCAACCAATGCCTCCCATTCGCCCAGATATACTTGAAGACCCTACGTTCAATCTCATTTACATCCGCCCTCAACAGAGGGTACACACCAGCTACATACCAAATCCTACTGTAGACTAACGTATTCACAGCTATAACCCTCTGCCTCAAGGTAAGATCACTCGGTCTCCACGCTTGCATACACATCTTTACCCGGTGCACCACCCTACCCGAATTCACCTCCCTTGTATGATACCTGTCTCTCATGTACACAATACCACAAATAGTGATGCTATCCACCACCACCCAACCATGGCCCTGACCCAAACCCCCCCCCACCCATGATCCCACCTCCAACAATTTAGATTTCTCACTATTCACACTCAACCCTGTTGCCCCACAAAATGTCCGTAAACACCTTCTAACCGTCTCCAACCCAACCTCACTTCCCAAGAGCACCGTCGTGTCATCCACGTAACCCACGATGCCCTCTATCCCATCGCCCCCTTGCACCCCACGTTCCATTAGACGATAGAAAGGGTCTTGTACGCAAGCAAGAGAATCTGCGACAGGGGACAACCCTGCCGCAGACCCCTGCCCATCCCCACCACACTCCCGAGCCTCCCATTCACCTGTATTCGAACACACGCCCCCTCATATAACGTCCTGACCCAATCCACAACCCCTCCCCAAAACCCTGTCTCCTCAACACCTCAAACAAAACCTCTCTTTCCACACTATCATACGCCCTCTCCAGTCCAAAGCTAGGATGCCCCCTCCCTACCCCTGTCTAAAAGTCCTTAATCCTCTCATGCCCCATAAGCACGCCTCTTCCCGGTATCCCCCCCTGCCCCCCGCAATCACTCCCTCAAGCACCCTTCTCATCCTGTTACCCAGTAATTTGGCAAAAATCTTATAATCAGCGTTCATAAGCACCAACGGCCTGTAGTTACTCAACCGGTTACCCACCTTCCCTTTCTTCACCAATACCATCACGCCCATTCCCATCCCCTGTCCCATCCTCCCAACCCTCCTCATCCTATTCATTACTTCTGTCACACAACCCCTCACACTATCCCAGTTATCCTTGTAGAACTCATTTGCCAACCCATCAATACCAGGAGCTTTCCCTCTACTCATCCCACTTACCGCCTCCCAAACCTCTGCCTCACTAATGACTCCCCCACCACCCTCACACCACTCCTCCAATCTCCCCCGTATCCCCTCCATCAGTTCATCACAAGCCTCCTCCGTACACCCACACTGCCCAGATACCTCTGAAACCATTTGTCCACGTACACCCCAATCGCTTCCGTACCCCTAATTTCCATCCCCCGTTCGTAACCATCCACACTCTCCTCCACCTCCACCCTTTCCATCGTCATTCTCTCCCTACGCACTCTACATTGTCTCAATACGTGTTTTGAAGGCCTATCCCCCCACAAAACATCATCAATACCCGCTTGTATCCTACATGCCTCAAACCTCTCATTCTGTATCTCTATCAACCTATTCTTCAATTCCCTTATCTCCCCCGTAACCTCACGTCCCGCCTCTGCGTAACAACTCCGTAATTGGCCTTCAATATATTGTTGCATCCCATATCTCCATCTCGCCTCCTCCTTACCCAAACCTTGATAAAACTTACGAATCTGCGGCTTTCCCACCAACACCCACCAACCCACCACATCTTCCTCCCGTCGACCCTGTTCCCATAACCCATCCCACCAACCCGCAAACTCCGCCCTATTACCCACACCAGATAACAGCCGCACGTTCAATTTCCAGTACCCCTGTACCACCTGGCCGCACCTGACCAATCTACCTCAACCAACACCCCTATGGTCAGAGAAACCCACATCCACATAATTAATCCTACCTACCACCACTGACCCTGACACATAAATCCTATCTAACCTGGCCCCGTAACCTCTCCTTACAAAAGTACACTCCCCCGGGCCCCCAACCCCAACTACATCCCCAACCCCGCACTCTGCAATAAATCTCTCAACTCTCCCAACACACACCCGCTTCCCCTAGGCTCAACATCCCGCACCCGAATCACGCAATTAAAATCCCCTCCCACAATCGACACCCCTGGCAAACCCCGAAAAGCATAAATCATTACATCCCTTACAAAGTCCACTTTCACCTTTCTGGAATGATCTGCTGGCATGTAAACACCCAGGAAACATACCCTCACCCCACCCCACTCCCCTCTACCCGAACAATTCGACCCCCACACTCTTCCCATGCAAATAATGTAAAGGGCTAGATTCTGCGACCGCTACCGCCACTCCTCCCTTTAATTTTCCTGACGAACCAGCATACACCTTGTACCCTTTCAACATCAACTCACTCCCACATCTAAAATTGTGTTCTTGTAAAAAAGCCACATGCACACCATACCTCCTTAAAGTGCCTTCTACCCACGCCCGTTTAAGCTCATCCCGTAACCCATTTACATTTAACGTTAGACACTTGAAAACTCCTGTAAGGATTTGCCCTTAGGCCGCGATGGAGGCTGCGAGACCGCCTTCCCCTTACCAGCTTTACCCATCAGCTTCCCACCCTTGATCTGTTCACTACCATGCAACAACCCCAGGTCCTTTCTCGCCACCTCCACCATTGACTTTTTACCTGTCCTCTGTGCTGGTGTTAACATATCTTCACTATCAGTCCCCGTGCCCGGTCTTTTCCTGGACCCTGCCACCACTTCCATACTACCATCCATCTCTACACTCTCCTGCCTGTGTACCTCTACCGATACTTGCTCCTGAACAATGGCTTGCTGCTCCGCACAGCTGTTCACCAACTCATCCACCACACCCGCAGCTTCAATCACACCTTCACATGCCTCCCCACTGAGCACCGGCAATGGGTCATCCAACAACTCCCTCAATGCCTCCACCAATGGGGCTTCCTCTATGCTGTCAGCCAGCGCCTCGGCGCCAGCAGCAGGCACCTGCCCCTCCGATCGTGGCAGCGTCTGACACACCACCGTCGACCCTTCGACAATCTCACTCCATAATTTAGGTCCAACCTTCTTGTCAACCACCGGGTCCTGCACCTCCTCCCGCCCTCCTTCGCCCTGGTCTCGTCGTCCAACATCCATTCTCGGTCCTCTCCTCTGCATGCAGTCCGCCGCCACATGCTCATAAGCTCCACACAACCTGCATGTCCTCCTCTGTCCCGCGTACGTTACGTAGAGCTGGGTCCTAAAATCCTGCAGGACAACATAAGAAGGAATGGGCCGTCGTAAAGTCATCTTGAGCGAGTATGTCCCTTCGAACAGACCTACCAACGGTCCCTCACTCCACTTCCCAGCCATTGCCGCATGCACGATGCCGTAAGCTCCAAAGGCGTCGCTGATGTCCATGGGATCTGATTCTAACGGGACATTCTTGACCTTGATCCACGTGTAGGTACGGGACACGTCTTTCAGTCGTACTTGTAATCCAGAGTGCACTGTATATACCCTGTCTTGATGGCGGTCTACGGTCCTCTCGTAAACTTCAGCCGTCAAGAACTTGACGAAGACTCTGTTAACTCCATTTAGAGCTACTCCGTACAAATCTCCTATCTCCAACCCGTAGACATCTCGTAAGATATTAGGCAGCACTGTCGTCACTGTAGCCTGTTGCAACACCCCAGACACCATGTCTATACAGACGGTATTAATCCTGCGTCTGCTCGCCGTCGCCATGTTGACAGAAAATGAAGTTTCCAGTGCTCGCCGCTAGGTGGCAGCTCGTGGAACAGCACACCCTCACACCACAAAAGCTGGGTGGCTAATGTTTCGCCACACAGTGGCTTCATCAGTCCTATACGAAGAAGAATGGTGAAGATCATAAGGAGTTTGAGGTAATCAGTCCCTCAGCCTGGAGTCGATGTAATCAGTCCATCAATCTTGAAAAGATTGATGGACTGGTTACATTAATATGTTTTACTGACACTTTGGTTATTTTTAGGATTTATGATAACAGTGATTATAGGCTCAGGAAAAACAATGTTACTAATTGAGCTTATCAAGTGACGGAACGGATGGGGTTGAAACCCATGGCATATTGAGTCCTAAAACAAACAGGCCAGTGTGTTAACCACTGGGCCAGTTTGTTTTAATAAGATTCATCCAAATAGGTATATTTCTGTACACCATAGGGAGGTTAGCACAGGCCACCAGTGTGACCACAAATGTAAGCCCCACAAGTTCCGTGATTTGTTTATAATCGTGTTTTTACGATTTCATGAGTCATGATGTTGGGTCAACTAAGGTAAGTTGACAAGGTCAGTATCAGATGTTGGGTCAACTAAAGTAAGTTGACAAGGTCAGTATCAGATGTTGGGTCAACTAAGGTAAGTTGACAAGGTCAGTATCAGATGTTGGGTCAACTAAAGTAAGTTGACAAGGTCAGTATCAGATGTTGGGTCAACTAAGGTAAGTTGACAAGGTCAGTATCAGATGTTGGGTCAACTAAGGTAAGTTGACAAGGTCAGTATCAGATGTTGGGTCAACTAAGGTAAATTGACAAGGTCAGTATCAGATGTTGGGTCAACTAAGGTAAGTTGACAAGGTCAGTATCAGATGTTGGGTCAACTAAGGTAAATTGACAAGGTCAGTATCAGATGTTGGGTCAACTAAGGTAAATTGACAAGGTCAGTATCAGATGTTGGGTCAACTAAGGTAAGTTGACAAGGTCAGTATCAGATGTTGGGTCAACTAAGGTAAATTGACAAGGTCAGTATCAGATACTGAGTACAAGAGACACAAGACTGAGCGTAGTGTTGTTAACCATCAGCCCTGTACTACCAACACTGCTCCTAACATAACACACACACACTATACTCTTGTACTTAAATTATTTTATCACTTTTCATATACGTTATCGCGGTGGTGGGTGAAGAGTAACACTCAGTTCACTTCCAGGAGAAGTCTCCAGTTTTTCCTTGAAACCAGTGTATTTACCTCTCTCTTACACAGGGTTTTATGAGGTTAAGTTTAGGGTTCCTAACTATATTTACAATGTAAGAGCTGTTACCTACATAAGCTTATTTAAAAGTCTTTTTATTATTAAGAGATACAGATAAGGCTCTCTCCCTCTTTCTCTCACTCTCTCTGAAACTCATCAGTAGTCGTATTTACTTTCATGTTCGTGACGAGTTAATGATTGATAACTCTCACGTTGAACACTGGCAGCGAGACGGTGTGTCTTGAGAGAAGGTACTTCCTAAGTAGCAGTAACTCCAGTTCTGCTGGAGCGGAACCTCTGAAGTTCTTGTGGCTGATGAACCTTTAATGGAATACTGAAGTCTCCCACCTCAGGCTGACAGATTTCATCATTATGTTATGTAATCCATCCTAAGTGATGGAATTTAAGTTCATTCAGGTACAGGTATACATAAATACAGTTACTTAGACTCTCATACATAGCAGCATGTGTGTAGATTACCCAGGATAACCCTAAAAAAATCGGACAAAGTGACTTATTTTAACTGGGGGTTCTATGCCAAGGAAACATAGCTAGCTATTTTCCCCCACTATGTGACTATCATATACAGCAGCGTAGCACCACACTGCTGAAGTATTTAATATTGCTAACTAAAAACAAACATGTTTAAGGACAGTTAAAGGAGGAGGGGCGGTGTTTATAGTCTATGGTGGACCACAACAACAGTCGACTCTGGCTTTATCAATGCTGGACTCAGTGGTGGCAGGTTTTATATTCAACTTTCAATTCAGCTCGTCTCGTGGAGTACTTTCATGCGAGTTACATAATCATGGTGTCAACTTTGGCATTCTTCCCGCCTCCTCACGGTCTGCCGTTGGTGGTACACTTTGTACCAAGTTACCTTAACACTTATTGTTAGTGTTGTTGCACTCTACATGTTACCTTCACACACACACACACACACACACACATCTTACACTCTACAAGTTACATTCACACACTTATATATTTATTATTTTTCTTTTTAGTAATCTATATGGAAAAAGGAGTTACTAGCCCATTGCTCCCGGCATTTTAGTTGACTTTTACAACACGCATGGCTTACGGAGGAAAGATTCTTATTCCACTTCCCCATGGATATGGAAGGAAAAATAATAAGAACAAGAACTATTAAGATAAAATCAAAGAAAACTCATATGAGTGTGTATACATAAACGTTTACATATATGTGTATTGTGACCTAAGTGTAAGTAGAAGCAGCAAGACGTACCTGAAATCTTGCATGTTTATGAGACAGAAAAAAGACACCAGCAATCCTACCATCATGTAAAACAAATACAGTCTTTCGTTTTACACTCACTTGGCAGGACGGTAGTACCTCCCTGGGTGGTTGCTCTCGCACTGGGACCAAGGGTAAGGTAGATCGTAGAAAAACAGGAGCACTGCAAAAGAACATAAGAACGAACGGGCAGTGACAGTAGGACATAACAGACGTAGTATATAGGCGTTATTATTTTTCTTGCAGATTCTCTGGCAGTGCTGTAGTCTGCTGGCTGCAATTCCCAGGCTTCTTTTTGTCTGACTCGCCTGCCAGCGCCATCTGTAAGCCTGAAATATGCGCGATCAGTTTGATTCCTATTTATTACAGTCAAATTTCTCTTCTTTCTATTTCTCTGTGTGTTGGGAGGAGAGCCTCGTCCCTCACTTCTCCCTCTGATCCTCCTTGGTGTTCTACTTTATTGTTATATTGGTGTTGCTAGTGCTCTAATTTATTATAAGGTGTGTCATTGTTTGTCCTCATTTGTATTAGTGTTATTCTAGGTGACTGTGTTGCTGCCGTAATGTAATTATAGTAACTTGCCGCTCATTTGATAGGCTTTATGTAGTTTCCTTGTTAAGCATGTAACACTGTACTTATTAAGCATGTAACACTGTACTTATTAAGCATGTAACACTGTACTCGTACACTTTTTTACGGTTCAAAACATTGATCAAAGGAAACGTTTCGACACGAGTGACTTCACCAGTCCACTATATATTATTAACCCGTTTTAACTTACTCTTGTGTTAAGACTGACTAAGCCACTTGTGGCAAAACATTTGCTTTCAATAAATGCCCTGAACTGTACACTTGTCCCTTTCCACACAGCCTTTCCTGGCATCGAACCTGATAGCCTCCCATTCCCTAAGACGTTGCATGACCCTAACAGGTTTCGCGCTTCCCAATCAGAAATAATAATAACAGTAATAATATAATCTCTTTTTCTTCCTTTCAGAATCTCAGGCAGTGTGATGGTGGTGAGAGGAGGTAAGTTGTGCACAACTTAGTAATTGTTAGTGACGGAGAGTCGAGCCTCCATTTTTCTAGATTTAATATATATATATATATATATATATATATATATATATATATATATATATATATATATATATATATATAGTCGTGCCGATTAGGTAAAACTGGTCAATTAGCAAGAACTCATTTAATATTAAGTCCTTTCTAAAATTTTCTCTTATACGTTTAAAGATATATTTTTTTAATTTATGTTAATGTAAAAATTTATAATTTTGTACCAAGAGAAACTTTGAAAACCTACCTAACCTTATTACAACAAGCGCAATTTAATTTAGCCTAACCCAACTAAAAATATTTTAGATACTTTAACAATAATTTAATAATAAACAAACACAATGAAATATATTTTTTTCGTTATGTTCAGAATGATTTTGGCGAAATTATTGCATACACAAATTTTCACTTGTCTTATATGGCAAGGTGAGCGTTGCTATTTAAGCCAAAATCGCAAGTTTTACCTAATCGGCACGACATTATATATATATATATATATATATATATATATAGATATATAGATATATAGATATATAGATATATAGATATATAGATATATAGATATATAGATATATAGATATATAGATATATAGATATATAGATATATAGATATATAGATATATATATATAGAGAGAGAGGGGGGGGGTAACGAATATTAACACAAAAACACTGGTTTCATAATTTTCTTTAAGAAATTTACGTAAAATTATTTCTTGGTTAAAAAGTGGTCTCTTACGTGTAATATACAAAAAAAAATAAGCTCGTCTCTAATGTTTTTTCACGACTAAATCACAGGATGTAAATGTGAACACAAAGATTGTTTTGGTCCGTCCTGGGTCGTTCATCTGGACCGTTTTTAATTTGCTGCTTAAGAGTCCAGGAGGGATCGAACCGTCTAGTTTTATGACATATTTGTAGGTTATTTATGAATTGTTCCAGCCACGGTATGGTGATTTGTGGGTTGTGAATTGTTCCAGCCATGGTGTTGTTACTTGGGGATTTCGAATTGTTCCAGCCACGGTATATTCTCCTTTCTTTTCTTTAAAGTTCTGGGATCTACCTACATATTCTATCTTATGAACAAAATATTTGGCCCTGTGTATCGTGGTACAATATCTGACCCAGGTTACAACATACAATTTAGGAAGTGCGGTTTCTCACGCATTACAGTTTTTCCTGCGGGATCTGCGCCACCACGAAAAAAACATTTTTTTTAATTATCTCGGTTGGGTTAAGTTGACCTTAAATTAAAGTTTGTGTACGTATAGTGAACCACCGTTAACGAAATAACAAACTGGTAAACGTATAAATGGATATTTATGGCGTACTGTTTAAGATGGATGTGTTTATTATTATTAGTACTAGTAGTGATGGTGGTGGTAGTAGTATTAATAGTGGAAGTATATTATTATTTATTATATTATTATTAGTAGTAAAATTTTAAATTTATTATTGTGGTTACTATTATTAATATTGTGCTTATTATTATTGTTAGTGTTATTATATTATTAAAAACAAGCGCAAAACCCATGTGATTCACACAGCTTCTTATTTTTAGTGCCATTTGAAATATTAGTTAGTTTTGGGATATGTAGGTATGTTGTTAAGGTGTAGAGGGAACCAAGCATGCTACAGAAGGGGTCTACTCTTAACCCGAGGCTCCTCTTCTGCAGGAATTACAATCTTAAAGCTGTTTTTTTTCTATCTCGACTGCTTCGTATCACCTGCAGTCTACCTCAGCTGTTTCATTCCAGCTGTGCTTACGTACCTCAGCTCTTTGATATCTTGGCTAACTGCCTCAGCTGTTACCTACCTTCGGTGTTTACCTCAGCTGTTATCTTCCTTAGGTGTTTGCTAACTCGGCTGTTATCTTCTATAGGTATTTCCTACTTTAGCTGTTGTCTACTTTAGGTATTTCCTACTTTAGCTGTTGTCTACTTTAGATATTTCCTACTTTAGCTGTTGTCTACTTTAGGTATTTCCTACTTTAGCTGTTGTCTACTTTAGGTATTTAGTATCTCAGCTACTACCTGCCTTAACTCTTTGCTACTTCGACTTTTTATTTACCTCAACCATTTCCTAATCATTTTCAGAAAGTGTAAATATTTTCTGTAAAAAAAAAAAAGTTAAGATATGTTTACAGTACAAACAACAGTCTACCGCTGACGTTAAATGAACTGTGATTATATAAACTATGTTGAAACGCCTCCACGGTCTAGATCTCTGCACTTCTCTTACATTAAAACGCCACTAGCAGATATTGACTCTTATTGTTTATAGTTTTAATACAGCAAGTTAGGGGTGACTCCAAATAAAAGCTTATCCGGCATTATTTATACAATAGCCGTCTTGCCAGATGTGTGAGGGAAGGGGGGATCACTGTCAGTGATGTCATGATTGTTGGCTATATATTGTAAGTTGGTAGAGGTGTGTACCTTGTTACTTCCATATTTGTATTCCTCCGCACCTCTGTGTGTGTGGTCAGTTGGACACTACACACAGCGAAATGTGACTTGTTGAAGCTCTACACAGAGCGAAATGTGACTTGTTGAAGCTCTACACAGAGCGAAATGTGACTTGTTGAAGCTCTACACAGAGCGAAATGTGACTTGTTGAAGCTCTACACAGAGCGAAATGTGACTTGTTGAAGCTCTACACAGAGCGAAATGTGACTTGTTGAAGCTCTACACAGAGCGAAATGTGACTTGTTGAAGCTCTACACAGAGCGAAATGTGACTTGTTGAAGCTCTACACAGAGCGAAATGTGACTTGTTGAAGCTCTACACAGAGCGAAATGTGACTTGTTGAAGCTCTACACAGAGCGAAATGTGACTTGTTGAAGCTCTACACAGAGCGAAATGTGACTTGTTGAAGCTCTACACAGAGCGAAATGTGACTTGTTGAAGCTCTACACAGAGCGAAATGTGACTTGTTGAAGCTCTACACAGAGCGAAATGTGACTTGTTGAAGCTCTACACAGAGCGAAATGTGACTTGTTGAAGTTCTACACAGAGCGAAATGTGACTTGTTGAAGCTCTACACAGAGCGAAATGTGACTTGAAAGTTTCACGGAGAAAAACGTTGTGCCAATAAATGCTTGTCCATCATGATGTGTTTTCTTCACATCATTGGGAGAGTGCAGGCACTCTAATCCTCACCTCCCAAACTCTTGATTATTTAGATTAAGCAATAATTCTGATTGTTAAAGAAAGTAGTATGGAAAGTATTGTTGCCTCAGTTTCACACTGGCATTACCTCCGGTGTTGAGGTGGAACAGTAACTAGTGAGGTCCTCTTAATAATTTCACAATGACGTAAAAGTATATGATGATGAACAAACACAATTAGGAAAGACCTGAGGCCAGTATCATTATAATTTCTTGTTTTGTATCTGGTACAGTCACTGTGTTGCTACATGACACGGAATGCATTGTGCTTGTATTGGCAGACACCTAGAACTGTCTGTTCTTGCCTCTCTTGGTTCTAACTTGATGACCTCTCGTCCTCCAGGCGTTGGATGACCCGTTTAAGTTATTGTTTTAAATAGTATTCAACGTCGTTATCAATTACACACTCATTATCAACTGACTTTCACCGTGACCCCTTTCACTGTCATAATACAAGCAAAAACATTGTCACTTGCCATAAATTAGTTCCACAATTTACTCCAAGTCATTGGCGGTAAGCTGCAGCAAATTTAGACGAAAGGGTAAATATCTTCACTATTTACAGCGAGCGATGTACTAAGTTTTCAGATTAGGCAAAAACCCTCAAGGATTATTATCACTCTCATGGAAAGGTGTGCTAAACCCCTTTGGGGTCACAGCACCTGGGGAACTGGAAGGCTTTCAGGTTTGAACCAAGGAAGGGGAGTTTACTTCAGTTCCCTAGATCAAGATCCCTTCAGCATCAAGGAACCCACTTCTCTTGAAGAAACCTCTGAGCAGCAAGTGTGTTAAGGCGACCCTGTTTTTAAGGTAATGTGGGTACATCAGCAGTGTGCTGCTACCCTCTGCTACATGATAGTCATATTCCATCACACAGGACGAAGCTCATACGAGGTGTTGAAATGTGTCAGTCTGAGCTGGGAGACTTTAGTAGTGTCAGTCTGAGCTGGGAGACTTTAGTAGTGTCAGTCTGAGCTGGGAGACTTTAGTAGTGTCAGTCTGAGCTGGGAGACTTTAGTAGTGTCAGTCTGAGCTGGGAGACTTTAGTAGTGTCAGTCTGAGCTGGGAGACTTTAGTAGTGTCAGTCTGAGCTGGGAGACTTTAGTAGTGTCAGTCTGAGCTGGGAGACTTTAGTAGTGTCAGTCTGAGCTGGGAGACTTTAGTAGTGTCAGTCTGAGCTGGGAGACTTTAGTAGTGTCAGTCTGAGCTGGGAGACTTTAGTAGTGTCAGTCTGAGCTGGGAGACTTTAGTAGTGCAACACTTGGGTATCTTTATTAAGGAAAGTTTGCACTGGTTCATCAGTCAATACAAGAAGAATGGTGAAGATCAGAATGATTGAGGTACAGTCCCTCATCCTGGAGTCGATTACATCGACTCCAGGATGAGGGACTGATTACCCCAAACTACTCCTGATCTTCACCATACTTCTTTGTATAGGACTGATGAAGCCACTGTGTGGCGAAACGTTTCATCAATTAGATACATGTGTCTAATTTATCAACTTGTCAGTTCTCTGAACTATTTATCTAACTTCGTCTCTCCCGATCTTCCCGTTTTTTTTGCTCGTCTCGGTAATGTGCTCTCCTGTTATGCACTCCTGCATCTTGTTTTTTATGTTGCAGTGGTGAATGGCCTGGTGTGTGTAGTGTCTGGGCCGCCGGAGATGCTGACCAGTTTTTGCGACCCTTATTTTTTTTTTATTCCCCCGAGACACACTACTTTAAATTGCGTGCAGAGTTTGATAATCATCTTATCTGACAGAAGATGAGACTGGGGTGCCTAGAAGACATTCTCCGGCCATCCAGGAGAGTGGTGCATACTTACCCAAGTTATCTCCTTGACGCGTTTGGTTAAGAAAAATATCGCATTTTTATGAAATTAAATTCAATTAAAAAATAGTATTTTGGTATATATTGTTATACGATTTTTACAAATCATATTACGGACAATTTGTTTTAAAATGATGCAATAGATCTATTGATTACTACATAAAATAATACAAACGATAATAAATTCTGATAGAAGTTTCAGCCAGACAGAAAGCGAAGAAGCGGTGCGAGAAGCGCAGGGATGACCTGCGCTGGGAGGTCAGGCGCTGTGTAACCCCCGCTGGTTTAGTGCTCCCCCATGAATGTAATTAATAATATTATTAATTACATTCATGGAGAAGGACCCAGCTATGCTCTTGCTTGTTGAGTTTAGGTTAGGTTTGTCAGGAAACAGGACAAGAGTTGCCTGACGCGGGTCTTAGCTATATGGTGACCCGCACTGGAGCTTTTGGTCACCTGACCGAGGCCTTCCGCTGGCTTAATGGTCCACCCTTTTAAAAATTAAGGTTATAGGTTCTGGTCACTAATCTAGAGAAAGTACCAGAGTTGTCCATACGTCTTAAGTTGTTTTTTAGCTGCCTTGCTTGCGAGGTTAAACCCTGAGAAACTGAAGAGAAGAAATGCGTTATAGAACAAACGTATAATGAGAAAGTTTCGCTCTATTGCAACTTTACTGGGTAATTTTTTTTTTCGTCGTGGTTTTACCCTTAATATTATCGTTAGTCACAAATAACTCTCACTTAGAGAAACCTCACGACAACGTTTTGGTCCCCTCCTGGACCATTGTTAAGTTATGACTCCACACTCGTCCAAGAGGGACCGAAACGTCATGAGGTTCCTCTCCTAAGTGCGGAGTTGCTTGGGAATATTTGCAGCCACGGTGTTGTGACCTGCTGCTTCATCAACACTACGTAGGTGTCGTCGAGATCCTCACCAACCTTTACATAACAGCCACTACCATGGCTTTTACATCATTCAAGTCTTCCAGACTTCCATCCCCCCTTTTTTTAATACATCGGCTGTTTCCCACCGAGGTAGGGTGACCCCAAAAAAGAAGAAACACGTTCATCACTCGCTCCATCACACTTTTGCCAGAGGCATGTTGAAATTACAGTTCACAAACTGGAACATCTCCACCCATCCTTCATACGTAGATATAAACGGTTAATTATGCACCTTCATGTAAGGAGTCTGAATAAGTGGAAAGTTTAGATAATCGGTTTAGACAAAGAAAAAGTTTGAATAAGAATTTAGTCTTCGAGAAATAAAAGGAGTAAAAAATTTGTTCATGGTAAAGAAAATGAATTTGAAAATATATTTGAGTAATGTATAATGTATGAACCTAGTGGGTTTAGCGCTTTTGATTATAATAATCATGGTGTTGTAATGGGTTGTGTATTAACCACCAAGAAGTAATTAATAATGGAACCGTGAGGAACAAGAACCGAAGTAGACACCGGAAGCGTCAAGAGACGGAGAACTACGAAGTAGATTACTACGAAGTCTAAGAAACGGAGAGCTATTGCTGGGTGAACAGGGCCAGCAGCTGTGAGGAAACACGCCCAACGGGTCCACGATTCCTGGGATCGAACCCTGGTCCGTCAGTTGTGAGTCGAAGGCACTAAAAATTTAGCCACGAATCACCCCCATAGTAAAGTTTTTTGCTTTTCAGTGTTTTTTTTTTTTAAATTTATAAACACACATTTTCGTATTTCAGTCTTAGGTTGAGTTGAGTGATCGTCCACGAGGATACCCAGGAAGACTTTAGTAATGAATTATTTTAATAGATCGGGAGTTTGTGTTACTACTGTCACGGTACAGTGTTAATACTATTGTCAGTGTTAATACTATTGTCAGTGTTATTTACCGTCACGGTGCACTCTTCACACCACCGTGAACGTCACTACCGTCACTGTGCACTCTTCACACCACCGTGAACGTCACTACCGTCACGGTGCACTCTTCACACCACCGTGGGAATTACTATCCTCACGGCAACCAGTTCATTCACTTAATCTCTTCCTGTGTTCCGCTTCCGCGAGTGCTGAAACATTGTGCAGGAAGCTGCCGCAAGAGTGCTTATTGAAAATCACGGAAATGTTGATTGCAGAGAGAGAGTGAGAGAGAGTGAGAGAGAGTGAGAGAGAGTGAGAGAGGTGAGAGTGAGAGAGAGTGAGAGAGAGTGAGAGAGAGTGAGAGAGTGAGGAGTGAGAGAGTGAGAGTGGGAGAGGAGTGGAGAGTGAGGAGTGAGTGAGGGAGGTGAGTGAGAGTGAGTGAGAGAGAGAGTGAGGTGAGAGTGAGTGAGTGAGTGGGGAGTGAGTGAGAGTGAGGAGTGAGTGAGGTAGGAGTGAGAGTGAGGAGAGGAGTGGAGAGTGAGGGGAGTGAGTGAGTGAGAGTGTGAGGGAGTGAGTGAGTGAGAGTGAGTGAGTGAGAGAGTGAGAGGAGAGTGAGGAGTGAGAGTGAGGAGAGAGGAGGAGTAGAGGAGTGAGAGAGTGAGTGAAAGAGAGGTGAGTGAGAGTGAGTGAGAGAGTGAAAGAGAGTGAGAGTGAAGAGAGAGGAGAGTGAAGAGAGGAGAGTGAAAGGAGTGAGAGTGAAAGAGAGTGAGAGTGAAGAGAGTGAGTGAAAGAGAGTAGAGTGAAGAGTGAGAGTGAAGAGAGTGAGAGTGAGTGAGAGTGAGAGTGAGAGTGAAGGTGAGAGAGTGAGAGTGAAGAGAGAGTGAGAGTGAAGAGAGTGAGAGTGAAAGAGAGAGTGAGAGAAGTGAGAGTGAAGGAGAGTGAGAGGAAGAGTGAGTGAGAGTGAGAGAGAGTGAGATGAAGAGAGTGAAAGAGAGTGAGAGAGAGTGAGAGTGAAGAGAGTGAGTGAGAGGTGAGAGGAAGGGAGTGGAGTGAAGAGAGTGAGAGTGAAGAGAGTGAGAGTGAAAGAGAGTGAGTGAAGGAGTGAGAGTGAAAGAGAGTGAGAGGAGAGAGTGAGGGGGAGAGTGAGGAAGGAGGAGAGTGAAGGAGGTGAGAGTAAAGAGGAGAGTGAGAGAGTGAGAGTGAAGAGAGTGAGTAAAAGGAGAGTGAGAGGAGAGAGAGAGTGAGGAGGAAAGGAGTGAGAGTGAAGGAGTGAGAGTGACGGAGGGTGAGAGTGAAGGAGAGGGGAGAGGAAGAGTGAGAGAAGAGAGTGAAGTGAGAGTGAGGAGAGTGAGAGGGAAAGAGAGTGAGAGTGAGAAGGAGAGGATGAGGAGAGTGAGAGAGTGAGAGTGAAGAGAGTGAGAGTGAAAGAGAGTGAGAGAGTGAGAGAGTGAGAGTGAAAGAGAGTGAGAGTGAGGAGAGTGAGAGTGAAAGAGAGTGAGAGTGAAAGAGAGTGAGAGTGAAAGAGAGTGAGAGTGAAAGAGAGTGAGAGTGAAAGAGAGTGAGAGTGAAAGAGAGTGAGAGTGAAAGAGAGTGAGAGTGAAGGAGTGAGTGAAGAGGAGAGTGAAAGAGAGTGAGAGTGAGGAGAGTGAGTGAAGAGAGTGAGAGGAAGGAGTGAGATGAAAGGGAGAGTGAGGAGAGTGAGAGGAGTGAGTGAGAGTGAGGAGAGTGAGTGAAGGAGAGGAAGAGGAGTGAGGAGAAGAGAGTGAAAGAGAGAGTGAGAGAGAGTGAGAGAGAGTGAGAGAGAGTGAGTGAGAGAGAGAGAGAGAGAGAGAGGATATTTTACTTAAGTGTGAGAGAATGGTTGTTTTTTGCCGAGGATTTCGCACTATTATGCTGTAAATTTAGTTATATCAACGACCTGTGTGTTATTTTTCACTTAGAGTAAGGAGGGAAGGGAGGGAGAGAGAGAGAGAGAGAGAGAGAGAGAGAGAGAGAGAGAGAGAGAGAAAGAGAGAGAGGGACAGACAGACAGACAGACAGACAGACAGACAGACAGACAGACAGACAGACAGAGAGACAGACAGAGTAGGGGAAAGATTAAAAAAAATATAATTGAAAGACTATCCTCTAATTTTTTAGATTGTTATAAATGTTTACATAACATCAGCTGTAGATATAGATGTTATTAATAAAATGTAACGAGAGAAAATCTTAAAATATAAATGTTAGTTTATTTGGTTGTTAAACTACTGAAATATTTTTGAAAGAAAATGGAGTGTGGTCAGGCAAGGATCGTCCTGTTAAACTACGTTCAAGAATTTTTACTTCGTTTCCCGACCGAATAAGAATTGTTATCTTGCCTCAGCTCATTTCAAAGCCCAGCTCTAAGGTATACTACCATCCCCCAAGATGCCACCCACACCAGTTGACTGACATCAAGGTACCTACTTGTTGCTAGGTGAACAGGGACAGCAGGTGGGATGAACGTGCCCAACGTTTCCACTCGTGCCGGGGATCGAACCACGGACTATCAGTATGTGAGCTGAGAGCTTCGCCAACTGAGCCACATTTCTAAATACGTTCAGAAACGTAAAATTTGTATTCCACTCAAGGATGTCATAAGATGTAGTGTGTGTGTATGAGGGTACATGAAAGTTCGTGAGAATACAAAGGAAAGTAGTGAAGGTTTAAGACAAGAAGCAAACATGTATATACTCTGTATACGGGTGAAAGGTAGAATACGCCGAGTTAGACGTAATAGCATTGAGGAAACAAGGGAATGTGTCCATAGCAGTAGAAGAGTATCTTGTGTTAGAAAGGAACGATATTGCGGAAACTAGAAAGTTGATCTGTGTTACACTTGTGGCAGACAACTTACCATCACAATGGCAATCATTCACTATAAATTGTAACGATACTGGGCACAAAATTGCCGCATTTCCGGTAGAGTGCAGTGGCTGGCTGGGCCGCCGCCGGCGCTGGTGAGGCAAGAAGCCATCACTGTCAGGGCAAAAAAAAAATGCAGGCAACGTTATTTTCAGTCATTTTGGCTGCCGGTTGGTCACCAACACCACCGCATTTCTCCATCACTGCCGTTGTTGGAGCTTTCACCACCACAGTGGATGTATGCTTGACCACAACTATCATCAAGGCATCATCAAGGCACACCCTTGAAGGAAGTAAACAAGAAATAAATTATTGAAAATCTTGCCTCTATAAACCGTAATGATACGATTCAAAATTCGCTAGAGGGAGGGGTTCGAACTCACGGCAAGACAGGGCTAAAACTAAGAACAAAAAGGCACAATACGCTGACTGGAACAATAACAAATAACCCACACGTAGGATAAACACTTATGACGACGTTTCGGTCCGACTTGTATTATTAACCAATCACATATGATTAGTCAATGGTCCAAATCGGACCGATACGTCGTCATAAGCTCCTGTCTCTTATGTGTGGGTTGTGTACTGGCCTCAAGATATTCATCTAACAAGGTGTATTTCTATACACACTAAGAAGGTTATCATGGGCCACCACTCTGACCACAATGCAATTTTTTACACATGACTCTCACACCAGTGTGGCTGTGGCAAACTCCAGCTCGAATCCCATCAAACTCTTTACGAATGATCTTAAATCTTAATAACACGATTCTGATCACATTTGTGGCCCATGCTAACCTTCCAATTGTGTGTAGGAATAAATGTAGTTGGATGAACGTTATTAGGCCGGCATGGTATAGTGGATAACACACTGGCCTGTTAGTGTGTTAACCACTGGTTGAACCTTCAGTGCGGTGAATAGGTCTTTGGATAACTTTGACAGAGGTGTGAGTGCGTTGTTCACTGGTGTAAATGTGTGGAAGCTTGTTTCTTGCAGTCTTGCTGAAGGTTTGGGGTATCAGCACACTCATACCCAGGCTTCTGATAGGTACTTTCTCCTGAGTGTAAGCCCCCAGAGAAAAATCCGAAATTTGATCCATGTCAGTAAGTTTCTGAGGCATTATGCAACATATGATAGTTTAAAAGATAATCATTGGGTAAATCATCATCTGAGTAAACATTCACAGTAGACTGGAAACAAAACAAAAACACATACGAATGTATTGGAATAAGACGATGTGTAAAACTGAAGACTGAAGTTGTCAAGCAAGTGTCGTTGAGGCGCTGCCTCAGGTGCTTTTAATACACTTATCGTTATTATATTAGACACTTGTGACAAGTGTTGCACAAGTGTCTTATCAATTTGTCGGCTCTCTGAACCATTTATCTACACTTATTGTTATGCTGAGGGTTACACTTCTATGACCTGTCCTGACCCAAGGTTAAGTACGCAAGTATAAGTCTTATAATCAAACAGCTTTGTTTGACCTAGAGATTACACAGAGGAACACTGGAAGGAGATGCCAGAAAATCGAAGGCTAATTGAGACTATTAATTTGGATTTCGAGGAAGGTTTCTGGGCAAGCAGAAAAGTACCCTGGGTACGCTTGTAGGGATAAGCTTTGTCTAGGACCTCGGGGCTCCACATGCCTTTAGTCTTACTATTTTGGCTGGTGTAGAAATGTATAAGATCATTTTTTAGGCTAATTTGATTTTCACTATAAGCATTTACAACCACTACTAACATTATATAACACTCATGACACCTACTAATAACATTTCACCATTCCTGACACTTTCAATGAAATGGCCTTTGATTTCTGTGGAAGGAAAGGGAGGCAAGAAGTTAGGATGTACGTAAGGAGAGGAAGAAAAGGAGTGGAGTGAGGAGTGAAGGAGAGTGAATGCAATAAGGGAAAGGGAGTTAAGGACTGGGGAATGTTTTCATCAGAGTTTGGAACACCAGCAGCGTGATGCTGCTACTCAGTTCTATCACATAATTACCGCATGAGAACAAAAGCTAGCTTTGTTTCTCAGTAATAATGGCTGGGGACTGAAGGCAGAGATTTGGGAAATGAGGGCTGATAGCTGAGGTATTTGGGGGACTAGTAGCTGACGTTGAGTAATGACATTACAGGGATTCTACAAGAATTATTACTTGCCCCGACTATTTCATTAGAGGGGTCCCACAGGGGTCAGTACTTGCCCCGACATTGTCATTAGTGGGGTCCAACAAGAATTAGTATTTACCTCAATAATTCATCTGTGGCTTGTTGGTTGGTAACCGAGTCTTGGGGATTAGTAACCGAGTCTTGGGGATTAGTAACCGAGTCTTGGGGATTAGTAACCGAGTCTTGGGGATTAGTAACCGAGTCTTGGGGGTTAGTAACCGAGTCTTGGGGTTAGTAACCGAGGCTTGAGGGTTAGTAACCGAGGCTTGGGGTTAGTAACCGAGTCTTGGGGGTTAGTAACCGAGTCTTGGGGGTTAGTAACCGAGGCTTGGGGGTTAGTAACCGAGGCTTGGGGGTTAGTAACCGAGGCTTGAGGGTTAGTAACCGAGGCTTGGGGTTAGTAACCGAGGCTTGGGGTTAGTAACCGAGGCTTGGGTTAGTAACGAGGCTTGGGGTTAGTAACCGAGGCTTGAGGGTTAGTAACCGAGGCTTGGTGGTTGGTAACCGAGTCTTGGGGATTAGTAACCGAGTCTTGGGGATTAGTAACCGAGTCTTGGGGGTTAGTAACCGAGGCTTGGGGTTAGTAACCGAGGCTTGGGGGTTAGTAACCGAGGCTTGGGGGTTAGTAACCGAGGCTTGGGGGTTAGTAACCGAGGCTTGGGAGCTGGGGACTGAGAGGTAATATGTATGATGCATGTACCTCCCTCACCGCATACTCATAAGGGGTTACAAATACAACACACGATTTCAGACATCAGTTTCCTGCCTTTTGTCTTGAAAATGAGATTGATGGTACACGTTTTACTGTTGCCCAAGTTGAAAATTACTTAAAATATAGGAAGAGAAGGAGGGAGAGGAGGAGGAGGGAAAGAGAGAAAGGAGATGGATGGAGAGAGAAGGGGTAAGATAAAGAGAGAGAGGGGCACACAGAGAAAAAACATGGAGACAAGAGAGGTAAAGAGAAAGGAGGAGAACAGATGATTTTTTTTGAGGTTATCTGCATAAAAAAAAAGAAACCTGTCTAGCTGTTTATGTATAGCCAGATGAGGTCTTTTAAGGTAGTAAAGCAGAAGGCTCTCTTCCCACCTCTTTCCCTCAGGCCACACATGGGAAAGAAAGTATGTGGTTTTTTCAGGTGTTATCTTTCACGTGGGTTTTTCAGGTGTTATCTTTCACGTGTTTTTTTCAGGCAGGTGACCGTCACAGTGACTGATAACAGATACTAAGTTGTGTAACTTAGAAGCTGTGACAATCATATCTTTTCTGCTACATAAACACCTGTTTGACTAATGTGTAAAAACACCTGTTTGATGAGTGAAACACTTCACTGATGTGTGAAACACATGTTTGATGTGTGAAACACATGTTTGATGTGTGAAACACGTGTAAAATACAAAGCTTCACTACTGATTTCTTGGTATTTTGGTAGTGGTGTGACCAGTGGTGGTGTGTGACCAGTGGTGGTGTGTGACCAGTGGTGGTGGTGTGACCAGTGGTGGTGGTGTGACCAGTGGTGGTGGTGTGACCAGTGGTGGTGGTGTGACCAGTGGTGGTGGTGTGACCAGTGGTGGTGGTGTGACCAGTGGTGGTGGTGTGACCAGTGGTGGTGGTGTGACCAGTGGTGGTGGTGTGACCAGTGGTGGTGGTGTGACCAGTGGTGGTGGTGTGACCAGTGGTGGTGGTGTGACCAGTGGTGGTGGTGTGACCAGCGTGTGACCAGTGTGTGACCAACAGTGGCCAATAAAACCAACATTCTTCAGCAGCATCATTTAAGGTCCAGTAATAACTCGTGAGGATATTTACTAACCAGTGAGTAACATCATAGAAATGTTCTGTTAAGAAACATTGACTCTTTCTCAACACTAATAACATAGTCTTTATTACTGTAAGAAAACCAGTATTAAAGGTGATAAAGGAGTGGTGTTTGCTGTTAATAAACGTAATAAATTATTGGTGTTTACTGTAGCAAAGCCAGTAATAGTCCTAAAATAACTGGACTTTTTACTTTAAGGTCAGTAATAAAGATAAAATACATTTTTGGCATGAGAGAGGAAATAAAAGCAGTAACATTGTCGCACTATTTACTGTGATAAAGGAAGTAATAATGATAAAATAATTCTATAAGAAAGCAAGTAATAAAGATTATCAAAGTTACTACTTTTATTGCCAAAAAAACTGATATAAATAATTCCCCGGTGGTTAATAAATCTTTGGTGTTAATAATCTTTCCGGGTTAATAATTCTTTGGGTTAATAATTCTCTGGGTTAGTAATTCTCTGGGGTTAATAAGTACACACACACACACACACACAAATGTGTGTGTTGGGGCCAGGAGCTGTGAATCGACCCCTGCAACCAGAAATAGGCGAGTACACTCTCACACATACTATTACTACTCTTCTAATAATACTGTTGTTACTACCACCACTACTACTACCACTACTACAATAAAAATTCCGTATTGTTTAATACTAGCCTCTGGCAAAATAGGGATATCATTCTACATTTATTTCCCAGCTCTTCAATGGCACTGAATAATTGTCTTCTAAAGTTGGATATAATACAATCTTTAACAAGTTGGCGACACAATCATGAACCAACTAGACGTGTTAGCTATGAGCAACTAAGAAATGCATAGTGCAATGGTATTTTGTGTGGTATACGAGATATATACAGTGTGCTTAATACCAAATAAAACATATTAGCTACTGCTACTGCTACTACGATACTGTAGCTTGCAACGAGTCTTAATGGAAGTCCAGTATGAAATGAAAACTGCTGGACTCCTCAGTGCCCTCACGTAACTTTGAGTATTCTCCTCTTCTGTCTCATACACTCGTCTTGACAACACTTCAACACCTCCCGTAACGTCTCATACACTCGTCTTGACAACACTCCAACACCTCCCGTAACGTCTCATACACTCGTCTTAACAACACTTCAACACCTCCCGTAACGTCTCATACACTCGTCTTGACAACACTCCAACACCTCCCGTAACGTCTCATACACTCGTCTTGACAACACTCCAACACCTCCCGTAACGTCTCATACACTCGTCTTGACAACACTCCAACACCTCCCGTAACGTCACCAAGAATCCAGTTCCCATTTGTTTAATAGGTACGAACTACACCAGCGTCGTAATGCTCATTGACGGCCCTAAGCGAGCAAGACTCGATGTTTCTTACACGAGTTGGGAGGAATATCTGGGCCATGGTCTGAAACGAGGAAAGCTACTCGCTGGGCAAAAACTAGTCAACACTGGCAGTAAAAGTAATTATTACACGTTGTTATTATATCAGTGACTCAACACATCCTTGTAACGAACGGCAGCGGACACGAACTGGATCAGATTTCTTGATGCCGGGAAGGGATCTTGATTCTGGTACATGTTTCCTGCCCTTTAGGGATTAAACTTAAATATCTCTCATTTTCCAGCAGTGCTGTGTGACCCTGATGGGTTTAGCGTTTGGTTTTGATTAATCTTATTTTCCAGGAGATACTGGACTCTTCTGGGGCCACAGTGCCTAGAAAATGATGCTTAATAATAATGACTCCAGTGCCATCTACGGTGCCACAAGCATCATAACATTTAGGTTTGAAACATTAAGAAGAAATCTATTCTTCCTCTGAAGAACAATAGTCACAATACCATGGCTGAAACAACTCACAAATAACCTGGATGGACGTTTCGGTCCATCCTGGAGCCATTATCTCTGAGGATAGAAACTGCTTTAACTCCCGAAACATTTTTCGTTTAAGGATCGAAATGTCGTGGTACAGAAAGCTCTCAGACAAAGCCCCTCAATGTAGCGAGTTTCTTTTCCTTGTAATTGTGATGGAAAAGTGCATTGAAAATTGACTTGCACCTGACAAGGCCTGTATGGTACATGTTTTTCCATTTCGGATATATATTTTTTTAATTGCTTTTGCAAAAAAATCATACTGTATAAACTAGCTCTTTGTCCCACTGAGAATAGTGAAGATACGTGACCCACAAGCTCTCACTGGGACGACGTCTTGCTCTTTACAGGGCGAAACGTTGTCCCAGTAAGCTCTGAGCACCGCTGACGTTACATGAGATAATTACCTTCGAAGTCTGAGGTAATTATCTACGAAGTCTAAAGTAACTGTTAATCATGTCAGCTCACGAGGTAGTTAATGCTCATGTAGCAAGCTTCGCGTGGCCTTGCTGGAGAGCTTCAGAGCTCTACAATCTTCTCGTGGCCTTGCTGGAGAGCTTCAGAGCTCTATAACACTTTAAACACACAAAAAAAACGGAAAAAGAAGTGAGTGTAATCTGCAGGTTGAAGGTCGCGTGAGAACGATAAACAGACCTTCTATTATTTTCTTCTTGGCGTCTAGCTGAAGATATTGTCTTCGTCAGGACGTCTTGCAGATTTTGTCTTGAAGTTGCTCTTGTCTTCATGGCTTTCAGAGGACATTTTGGTTTTTCTTTGCCTTTTTTTTATTTATTTTTTGCAAAAACAATATTATGTCCTCTGCAGAGTTGATACATTATGTCCTCTGCAGAGTTGTTACATTATGTCCTCTGCAGAGTTGTTACATTATGTCCTCTGCAGAGTTGTTACATTATGTCCTCTGCAGAGTTGTTACATTATGTCCTCTGCAGAGTTGTTACATTATGTCCTCTGCAGAGTTGTTACATTATGTCCTCTGCAGAGTTGTTACATATGTCCTCTGCAGAGTTGTTACATTATGTCCTCTGCAGAGTTGTTACATTATGTCCTCTGCAGAGTTGTTACATTATGTCCTCTGCAGAGTTGTTACATTATGTCCTCTGCAGAGTTGTTACATTATGTCCTCTGCAGAGTTGTTACATTATGTCCTCTGCAGAGTTGTTACATTATGTCCTCTGCAGAGTTGTTACATTATGTCCTCTGCAGAGTTGTTACATTATGTCCTCTGCAGAGTTGTTACATTATGTCCTCTGCAGAGTTGTTACATTATGTCCTCTGCAGAGTTGTTACATTATGTCCTCTGCAGAGTTGTTACATTATGTCCTCTGCAGAGTTGTTACATTATGTCCTCTGCAGAGTTGTTACATTATGTCCTCTGCAGAGTTGTTACATTATGTCCTCTGCAGAGTTGTTACATTATGTCCTCTGCAGAGTTGTTACATTATGTCCTCTGCAGAGTTGTTACATTATGTCCTCTGCAGAGTTGTTACATTATGTCCTCTGCAGAGTTGTTACATTATGTCCTCTGCAGAGTTGTTACATTATGTCCTCTGCAGAGTTGTTACATTATGTCCTCTGCAGAGTTGTTACATTATGTCCTCTGCAGAGTTGTTACATTATGTCCTCTGCAGAGTTGTTACATTATGTCCTCTGCAGAGTTGTTACATTATGTCCTCTGCAGAGTTGTTACATTATGTCCTCTGCAGAGTTGTTACATTATGTCCTCTGCAGAGTTGTTACATTATGTCCTCTGCAGAGTTGTTACATTATGTCCTCTGCAGAGTTGTTACATTATGTCCTCTGCAGAGTTGTTACATTATGTCCTCTGCAGAGTTGTTCACATATGTCCTCTGCAGAGTTGTTACATTATGTCCTCTGCAGAGTTGTTACATTATGTCCTCTGCAGAGTTGTTACATTATGTCCTCTGCAGAGTTGTTACATTATGTCCTCTGCAGAGTTGTTACATTATGTCCTCTGCAGAGTTGTTACATTATGTCCTCTGCAGAGTTGTTACATTATGTCCTCTGCAGAGTTGTTACATTATGTCCTCTGCAGAGTTGTTACATTATGTCCTCTGCAGAGTTGTTACATTATGTCCTCTGCAGAGTTGTTACATTATGTCCTCTGCAGAGTTGTTACATTATGTCCTCTGCAGAGTTGTTACATTATGTCCTCTGCAGAGTTGTTACATTATGTCCTCTGCAGAGTTGTTACATTATGTCCTCTGCAGAGTTGTTACATTATGTCCTCTGCAGAGTTGTTACATTATGTCCTCTGCAGAGTTGTTACATTATGTCCTCTGCAGAGTTGTTACATTATGTCCTCTGCAGAGTTGTTACATTAAATTAGTTATATAGCTTAATGTCATTTGCTATCTGCTTTGATTCCATCTGTACTTGTAGACGAATTGAAGTTTCTCACGTCAATGTTTATAGAGGGAATAAAGCTTTCTGCATCAGTGTTTATAGAGGGATTGAAACTTCACATCAGTGTTTATAGAGGGATTGAATCTTCCCCCATCAACATTTATAAAAGGATTGAATCTTCCCTCATGCGTATTCCATGAGTAATTGATGCGTGAAAAGAGGGTGTTGGATAGCATCTCTCTCAGCATGTGATAGCCTTGGGATAACAGTATACGTGCTACGTGAAGAGCATGTAAACTCCCTACCTGAAAGATTGAGCGTAAAACACCTTACTTGGAGGTTACTCTTTTATCGTGAACGAAATTACTGTTGTTGAACAAGCATGTGTGTGCCTGGCCACATAACTTGGGGGTCTGAACCTCACTGTTGGGTCATGGCCGAACTGCTACTGGGATTGGACGGAGGGAAAAAAAAAAGTTTTGAGGCCAGTTGTGTGTGTATGTACTCTATATGTAGTTGAAGGGGTCGATTTACAGCTCCTGGTCCCGCCTTTTCGCTGGTCGCTACTAGTTCCACTCTCCCCGGATCCAAGAGCTTTATCGTGTCTCTTAAAGCTTTGTATGGATCCTGCTGCTACTATTTCTCCACAATCCCAAGGTGTGTGTTAATTTATATATATATATATATATATATATATATATATATATATATATATATATATATATATATATATATATATATATATATATATATATATATATATATATATATATAATATACACTTTTTCATATCAATGGTTAATATTTAAGCAACATTTTTTTTTTTAATTCTTCTCAAGGTTAATATTTAATTAATGGGTGTCAAAGACACACTATTGCATATATTGCAAACATTTATGTGTTAAACTTGAGAGAGCTTGTACTCGAGCGTAAGAATGATTATTGGTGTAGCTCAGTGGAAGTAGTACATGACAAGTGTGTGTGTTTACCATAATCAGCTGACGACTTGGTTCTGATTGTAAGACTTCACGCTAGATCTCCTCTCTGTGTACACGGTCACTAACCCTCTACACGGCTTCTTATGATGTACACGGCTAGTCACGGTGTACACGGCTAGTCACGGTGTACACGGCTAGTCACGGTGTACTACCCGGCTAGTCACGATGTACACGGCTAGTCAAGGTGTACTACCCGGCTAGTTACGGTGCACAAGAGTAGCCACAGTGACGCTTTAGCCACGGTGCACGATATTGTTAATGTGCACGATGGTATGGTGCATTTATTGATCAATAAAAGCTAACATACCTCCCTGGATGAGGTATACTTGTGGATGACATGAATACCAAGACCTCCCTGGATGAGGTATACTTGTGAATGACATGAATACCAGGACCTCCCTGGATGAGGTATACTTGTGGATGACATGAATACCAGGACCTCCCTATATGAGGTATACATGTGGATGACATGAATATCAGGACCTCCCTGGATGAGGTATACATGTGGATGACATGAATATCAGGACCTCCCTGATATCACACCCTCACAACCACACCTCTCATATGCACTCATTCTCACAACCACACCCTGACAGCCACACCCTCTCTCGTGAGAACAAGTAATAACAGTCCTGGTTATATTACTGTGCTGACGACCTGTGATTGAGGCAAACAAGCGGTTATGTTGAACTACCATAGTTGGTAATGCTGGTCGTTGTAACTGAGGAGGCCGCTATAACTAACAAGCTTTCTGTAACTGGTCACTATAGCTGACACACTCGCTATAACCGAGGTCACTATAGCTGACACGCTCGCTGTAACTGAGGTAGTCACTGTAATGGAGTCAGTGTACCTTAGAAAATAACACTGCTAACATAGAATATTAGGTATTTTTGTTACAAAATGCAAACGAGAACAGTGGCTGGATTACCACAAGAGATTTACCGACGTTAGTATATCAAAGGAAGGACTCCAAGTTATGTGTAGTATTGTGTCTAGAAGGAGAGTGGGCTTTGAATAGATGTCTAGGACAACTGGGGTAAATTGCTTCCTAGACAGGCACTGCCAGCAACTTTAAATTCCATTTATTGATAATAGGGATAACTTATGTGGCAAACATGATTTGTAAGGGCTGGGGTGCATCACTGAGGTGCTGGGGTGTCAGTATTGGCCAGTTCTGTCGGAGGAGTCGTTGCTAAATTGTGTAAAACTTTAATAGAGGACAGAGGTAAGATACAAACTCAAGATCGACTATCAGTGAGTAAACAGAGGAGTGGTACGGCGTTGGACCTGCTGCTGTCAGGACCACGGTTAGAGTCCCCCGTCCATTCTTCTCGCTATTTATTTATATTTTCCTGATTGAAAATCTTAGTGTATAGACTCTTAGTGTTCTTATCTCTAGGAATAGCTAAGTGTGCCATGCTAAACTGATATAGATAAATTTAATAGTGTGAGTGAATAGTAGTCTGAAGAGTGAATAATGTGAGTGTGAACAGTAGCGGGAGGTCATGTCATAAATGCAGACCAGACACATAGGTTTTGACACTTGACTGTAACGACGTTTCGCCCACCAGAGACTTTTATCAAGTCATACAGAGAGAGAGGGAGAATGAGAGAATGTGAGTGCACATGTAGAGTTGCATATGTTGGTACGTAGTACATGTCATGCATTCTGACAGTGATCATGTGTAGGACTGAAACAAAGGTGCATTGTGGTGTCATGTCTCTCTTCTGCACCATTACCCCCTCGCCTCTACCTGACAATGATAAGTTAGTGAGAGCAACCACAAGCGTGTCAGAGCAGTGGGTGATATATAACCAGCCTCTGTCTTAACGAGCGTGGGGATACCAGCGTTCTGGTATCCCTACGTTCTGGTATCCCCTGACAAACCTTACCTAACCTAGGTTAGGTAAGGTTTGTCAGGAAACAGGACAAGTGTTTCCTGACGAGGGTCTTAGTTATATGATGACCCACAGCTGGAGCTTTTGGTCATCTGACCGAGGCCTTCCGCTGGCCTACCCCTCCACCCCTTTAAAAATTTATATAACCATTTTATGGTTATGAGTCTCACACTGCCTAACGGTTAAATACACGTAAATATTGGTTGATTGACTTTACCCTAAGACAACCTATTCTAACCTAAACTAGAATAAGAAATACATACCACAGTACGGGGGGGGATGGAACTCGTGGAAAGTTAGTCGTAAAACTCCAGTCCAGCGCGTAAGTCATTAAGATTTCGTAAGTCATAAGAAATACATTTTTGACTTTGTTTTTGGGTTATCCTAGGCATTTTCCACTTATCACTATGAAAGATAAATGCAGTCTTTCAAAAGTTTTGTAACTGTCGTGTGTAAATCTTCTTGTAATTCTCCTCGTGTGTAATTCTTCTCGTGTGTAATTGTACCTAAATATTCTTACTCAGATCAGGAACAAATTCACACACTCCGCAATGCATGTGATAACGCAGGTTTTGTTAGGAGGTCAAGTTGGTAAGACCTGAGTCGTGTATCTCATCCTGCAAGTAGAGACGGAAGCAGCGTATCTCTCTCACCATGATATTAAACATGGTGTGAATGAATGGTTCAGAGAACCGACGAGTTGGTAAATTAGACACATATGCAACACTTGGGTATCTTTATTGAGGAAACGTTTCGCCACACAGTGGCTTCATCAGTCCATACAAAGGAGAATCGTGAATCGTTTCCTCAATAAAGATACCCAAGTTGCATATGTGTCTATTCAACTCGTGTTCTCTGAACTTCATTCACATCCTGTCTGACACTGCAACATCTTGGTATCTTAATACAGGGATTTCTTCGCTTGCCTATTCCTTGGGCACGACCTACTTCCACATTGAACAAATGTGACACCTCCTACAACTGCTGCACCTCTCCTGTCTACAGTATATAAGATCCCTCTGCTCATATGCTGTTATTCTATTCAAGATTGATGGACTGACAACATCGTCTCAAGATTGAGGGCCTGACAACCTCACACTCCTCCTGTTCTTCACGATTCTCCTTTGTATGGACTGATGAAGCCACTGTGTGGCGAAACGTTTCCTCAATAAAGATACCCAAGTGTTGCATATGTGTCTAATTTACCATTAAACATGGTAATGGATGCCCACGCGTATTTTAGGGACACACGTCAGCAGACATTAAGACATACTGGAAAACATTTCGCTCCTTGATCACTTCTAACAGTGATCCAGGACCGAAACGTTTTCTTATATATTCCAGTGTTTGTTCAAATATCTTTTCAAATCATCTGACCACCTTACTTAGATCATTCTAGTTTTTACGTTGTTCATGGTTAATAAAGTCAGTTATTTATCACTTTATTGAAACTATAACTTGTGTCTGTATTGTTGTTTCTGGTCAATGAAGTTAAATGTATTGATAACAATATAAATGTAATAATTTTATGGTAAATGTAAGAAAAATAAAGGGGTAATAAACCATTATCCTGAATATTTTCTGCTCACAGTGGTTTTCAAGGCGTGAGAGACATCAGGACTGGAAACTGTACAGAGATCGTTTACTGTCCGAAAAGAATTATTCAAATATCTAAAATATTTGAAACGTCTCAAAGCACTTAGAAATGTACTCTCTTCCAGAGAGTACATATTATCTGGTATCACTTAGAATGTACTCTCTAGACGAGAGTAATATACACATGGGAAATGTTTAAGGATCAGGTCCCCAGTCATATTACATAGGTTACTGCAGTTAGTGATGCGGGAGAAAGTGTTGAATAAACACAGTGAAGAACAGGGGTGCCATAGTCACCATTAGAGAACATTGTCAACAATCGTGATGCATGACTGTGCTATCCTCATCTTCCCCGGTCGAAAGCCTATATACAGAGGTGAACGCCCCGCCCCGTCTTTGCAAGATCGACGAGTTACCCATTGTCTGCGGTATTTTGTCCGCTTCCACGACCTTCACGACCCTTCCACGAAGAACGATAACGGATGTGAGTAGGGTTAATTTGTTTAATCGTTGCCCCCATCAGTTACGCCTATTTCCTATCCGAAATCATCCTCTTTTAGTTTCCCTTCATTCATTTCTCCGTTACGTTAGCCTATATATTACTCTTCCCTTTCTTTCTGGGAGGTTCCGATCAGTTTCCAAGTGACAATATATCCAGCTATGCTGAAAAGAAACCTTCGAAGCCTATGAACTCTTGCTAGCATGTTTGATGTCCTCATTGTTTCACTGAAGTCTCCTAGCTCAGGCTGATGGATCTCAATACCTTGTGATACCGTGATGGAATATGACAAGGAAACAGCTTGCTTTTGTTCCCACTGTGTAATTATCATATAGAATAGGGCAGCAGCACACTACTGATGTATAGTATTTGGTTAAAAATAGTTATTCATATTTTTTCCTCCCAACTTCCATGTGTCAAAACCCACTGCAGCCTCACGCTCACTATTGAACACTTTCATTCTCATGCTGTGGCAGTGTTCACTGATGCTTCTAAATCCCTCGATAGTGTCGGATATGCTGCTGTTTTTCCTGAGAGAATAATTCAAGGTCATATACAAGAACCGGCCAGTGTTTTCACAGTGGAGTTATCCCACTGCTGTCATACACGATGTGTCCATGTCCGCTTGTGTCCATGTCCGTCTCCTTATTCGTATTTTTTCCTGACTCTTTGAAGTTCGTTTTTAGTTATCTAGAAATTCGACTTGTCTCACCCCTTCGTCTTTGCTTATGTCGCATTTCTAGTAAATGCAAATCAATCGTGTTTTGCTGGGTCTTTGGACACGTCGATGTTCAGAGCAATGAACAAGCAGACTCAGCCACTCCGTGACTCCCGATTTCCGACAGGGGTTACCCTTTCTTGAACTATTTTTCAGTGATCTTCAAACAACTCTGTAACCATTAGAAAAACGTTGGTCCGAGTTGGACCATAAACTGTCTTCTACCAAACTACGTTTAGGTTTCGGGTCATCTTCCCACCGCTGTCGTGGTTGGGAAACTACGCTCTCCTGCTTACGTATCGGACACATGCCACTCACTCATGGATACCTCATGAAGAAACGTCCAGCACTGCTATGTGTGGACTGTTAGGTCCTACTGTCAATGCACTATATCTTAATAGTTTGCTCTGTTTATCAGAATCTGACAGATTCACTTCCGACGTCTCCACCGCCCAAGTCACTCTGACATCCTGACTGAAAGTCCCACCTCTGAAGTAAACTCTCTATCTTTATCTTTTTAACAGAAACTAACTTATTACACCATCTCTGGTTTAAATTTTACTCTTGCACACTTCCCTACCTCCACTAACCCCTACTCTTGAACGCCCCTGCACTTCAATCACCTCTTTGCACCTCCTTCATGTAATAATAATATAATCTTCAGTCTTTCACGAGCACTTGCTACAGTGGATAGCACTGGCTTGCTGGTTTTATCACTGGTTTACCATGGAATATAGATCCTTCACAACTCCTTGCTCTGAGGACTCGCACGAGTTTAGCTCTTCACTTAAAACTTAATTGCATTCCACAAGTGCCAGATCAAGTAGGTTGTGATGGCTGTGTAAGCCTTCATGCTGCTGGCAGGAACAGCCTGCTTGATCAGGTACTCAACAGGGCCGTTTGACTTCACATTATCAACAAATAAGTTAGAACTGAGGATTGGGTATCAACAAATCACTTAGAACTCTGCGAACTGAGTTTCAACAAATCATTTAGAACCGTGAGAACACAGAGTATCAACAAATCAGTAGGTTTCACTTACCTTGACCTTATTTTAAGGTGACCTTTAAGTTACTGGGTATAATTCGTAAGCCATCGTGCCAGTCTTCTTGACCCTAACGTGCTTCATTCAGCTCACGTCTCACGCTGCCCAAGATGCCTGGGGCAGTGCCCTGCCTGGGGCAGTGCCCGCAGCCACTTTCCCAGACGACTGATGCAATGGATGATGTCATTCTTTGTGTTTTTGTTTTGCCGTAGTTTTAGTGCTGTTGTTTTTATTATTGTTTACAGTGATGGTGTCATTAACGTTATTGACAGTTGTTTATCCTGTTGTTGACGTCAGTGACTGAACTTTCTGCTGTACATCCCGTTGGTGAATTAGGCACAAGTCCAACACTGGGTGTGTTTAGTTTGAAGACGTTCACCAACCAGAGGCTTTTTTCAGTTCCATACAGAGGTTATGCACAGAAGATAGTGGAAGCTGAGGTGGTCAGTCCCCCAGCCTTGCAGAACTATAAACAGAAGACTGGGAATCTAGCACATTAGATTCCTATAATTAAAAGTATAGTTTGGAAGTGCACTACGTTCCCACAAGTTTGCTCACTCTTGTATGTATCTGATGCAAATGATTACTGGTCAACCAACTTCATTATTACCTAACGTAATTATCACCTAGTTTCATTATTATTATTGTTTATCGTTATATTAATTACTATTATTATAAAGCAAATAGGAAAAGTACGAATGTTTATTAGTGATGTTGACAGCAAAAAGATTTAATGTTGATTGGTAATAATGAATTATGTTATAATTATGTTATTTAAGAGGCGGTTTTTATTACTGTTATTAATGTTATGTTTCATCACTACATAATGTGTCATACAGAATTGTGTAGCAGCACAATTCTGATGTATCCAATTTTCATCACAATAATCGTAAGATGAGATTAAAAGGTTTCCATCGTATGTATGATCAGTGTAGATTACTTTGCTTGTAAGCCTGGCTGTCTGACGACTAACGTGACGGAGGATCGAGCCTTCACAACGTTTCCTCTAACAAGTGTCCTGAACTATACATAAGTTTCTTCCACACCTGACTCACACCGGGTCAAAAATTCACAGTTTTGATACGAAAAAAAATCTTTCTCGCTCTAATTTGCTTAAAAATACAGCTCATGCAATAATCTTTGCAAATCACATTGCAGTATTGCAAAGTGTAACCCTCAGCCATACAGGAGTAAAAGTGATAGGTGCGTTCTGTGGCCGGAGGATCGACACACACACTTCCACCTCTTCACGCTGCTGGCCACACAAAACACACCTCGCTGCATTTATCCCTGAAAATCAATAAAGTAAATCCAAGAGAAGGGACTGGATTACTCTCTTACCCGGTGTATTTCCGGCAGCTTTCTACCTCTTGCTGTCGTGTATGATCGTTATGGGTGTGTATGTAGTATGTAATGTGCACGTATTATCTTAATCTGTACCTACATAGTTTCATTGTAACTACATAGTATCATTGTAATCTGTAGCTACAAGTATCATCTTCTATAACTACATAGTATTATCGTAATCTGTAACTACATATAATCAACAAAATCTTTACGACTGAACTTACTGTTAGAAGCCCACCCAGGCTGGACCACCAGCCTCCTTACTGTTAGAAGCCCACCCAGGCTGGACCACCAGCCTCCTTACTGTTAGAAGCCCACCCAGGCTGGACCACCAGCCTCCTTACTGTTAGAAGCCCACCCAGGCTGGACCACCAGCCTCCTTAATGTTAGAAGCCCACCCAGGCTGGACCACCAGCCTCCTTAATGTTAGCAGCCACCCAGGCTGGACCACCAGCCTCCTTAATGTTAGCAGTCACCCAGGCTGGACCACCAGCCTCCTTAATGTTAGCAGCCACCCAGGCTGGACCACCAGCCTCCTTACTGTTAGAAGCCACCCAGGCTGGACCACCAGCCTCCTTAATGTTAGCAGTCCACCCAGGCTGGACCACCAGCCTCCTTAATGTTAGCAGCCACCCAGGCTTGACCACCAGCCTCCTTAATGTTAGCAGCCACCCAGGCTGGACCACCAGCCTCCTTAATGTTAGCAGCCACCCAGGCTTGAACACCAGCCTCCTTAATGTTAGCAGCCACCCAGGCTGGACCACCAGCCTCCTTAATGTTAGCAGTCACCCAGGCTTGACCACCAGCCTCCTTAATGTTAGCAGCCACCCAGGCTGGACCACCAGCCTCTTTAATGTTAGCAGCCCACCCAGGCTGGACCACCAGCCTCCTTAATATTAGCAGCCCACCCAGGCTGGACCACCAGCCTCTTTAATGTTAGCAGCCCACCCAGGCTGGACCACCAGCCTCTTTAATGTTAGCAGCCACCCAGGCTGGACCACCAGCCTCCTTAATGTTAGCAGCCACCCAGGCTGGACCACCAGCCTCCTTAATGTTAGCAGTCACCCAGGCTTGACCACCAGCCTCCTTAATGTTAGCAGCCACCCAGGCTGGACCACCAGCCACCTTAATGTTAGCAGCCACCCAGGCTGGACCACCAGCCTCCTTAATGTTAGCAGCCACCCAGGCTGGACCACCAGCCTCCTTAATGTTAGCAGCCCACCCAGGCTGGACCACCAGCCTCCTTAATGTTAGCAGTCCACCCAGGCTGGACCACCAGCCTCCTTAATGTTAGCAGCCACCCAGGCTGGACCACCAGCCTCCTTAATGTTAGCAGCCACCCAGGCTGGACCACCAGCCTCCTTAATGTTAGCAGTCACCCAGGCTGGACCACCAGCCTCCTTAATGTAGTGAATGATCACGTCACTTACAAGTGTCTCCTCTCAGCACTTAAGCTGCAACACAGTGTTGACACAGTGATGTGGCACTTACAATACCCCGGAAAGGAAGAAAAAATATGTAAACTTCGGCTTTTGTTAAATTTAGAGTCAACCTGGTATACAGAGATTCATTATAGAGAGTATAACATTATTATTTTTTTAACTTGCTTTAAGTAGAGCCTTATCAAGTTAGTGTTTTAAGTGACTGCGTGCGGCCAGCAGTAACAGCCTGGTTGATCAGGCCCTGATCCACCATGAGGCCTGGTCACAGACCGTCCCGCGTGGGCGTTGACCCCCGGAACACTCTCCAGGTAACTCCAGGTAAACAGAAGAAGACAGTCAACAAGCTAAACGTCTCCATAAAGTTCCTTTCTGCATTTGTCTTTTTTAAACGTTTGTTTTCTTTACAACACTTGTCTTCAGGTGTTGTACATATGTCTTACTTGTCAGTATTGTAGACTATTTATAAAATGAACTTGATTAGTTTAAGTCAGTTGTGCATCAGTCAGGCTGTGGTACCTGCATCAGTCAGGCTGTGGTACCTGCATCAGTCAGGCTGTGGTACCTGCATCAGTCAGGCTGTGGTACCTGCATCAGTCAGGCTGTGGTACCTGCATCAGTCAGGCTGTGGTACCTGCATCAGTCAGGCTGTGGTACCTGCATCAGTCAGGCTGTGGTACCTGCATCAGTCAGGCTGTGGTACCTGCATCAGTCAGGCTGTGGTACCTGCATCAGTCAGGCTGTGGTACCTGCATCAGTCAGGCTGTGGTACCTGCATCAGTCAGGCTGTGGTACCTGCATCAGTCAGGCTGTGGTACCTGCATCAGTCAGGCTGTGGTACCTGCATCAGTCAGGCTGTGGTACCTGCATCAGTCAGGCTGTGGTACCTGCATCAGTCAGGCTGTGGTACCTGCATCAGTCAGGCTGTGGTACCTGCATCAGTCAGGCTGTGGTACCTGCATCAGTCAGGCTGTGGTACCTGCATCAGTCAGGCTGTGGTACCTGCATCAGTCAGGCTGTGGTACCTGCATCAGTCAGGCTGTGGTACCTGCATCAGTCAGGCTGTGGTACCTGCATCAGTCAGGCTGTGGTACCTGCATCAGTCAGGCTGTGGTACCTGCATCAGTCAGGCTGTGGTACCTGCATCAGTCAGGCTGTGGTACCTGCATCAGTCAGGCTGTGGTACCTGCATCAGTCAGGCTGTGGTACCTGCATCAGTCAGGCTGTGGTACCTGCATCAGTCAGGCTGTGGTACCTGCATCAGTCAGGCTGTGGTACCTGCATCAGTCAGGCTGTGGTACCTGCATCAGTCAGGCTGTGGTACCTGCATCAGTCAGGCTGTGGTACCTGCATCAGTCAGGCTGTGGTACCTGCATCAGTCAGGCTGTGGTACCTGCATCAGTCAGGCTGGGGTACCTGCATCAGTCAGGCTGGGGTACCTGCATCAGTCAGGCTGGGGTACCTGCATCAGTCAGGCTGTGGTACCTGCATCAGTCAGGCTGTGGTACCTGCATCAGTCAGGCTGGGGTACCTGCATCAGTCAGGCTGTGGTACCTGCATCAGTCAGGCTGTGGTACCTGCATCAGTCAGGCTGTGGTACCTGCATCAGTCAGGCTGGGGTACCTGCATCAGTCAGGCTGTGGTACCTGCATCAGTCAGGCTGTGGTACCTGCATCAGTCAGGCTGTGGTACCTGCATCAGTCAGGCTGGGGTACCTGCATCAGTCAGGCTGGGGTACCTGCATCAGTCAGGCTGGGGTACCTGCATCAGTCAGGCTGGGGTACCTGCATCAGTCAGGCTGGGGTACCTGCATCAGTCAGGCTGGGGTACCTGCATCAGTCAGGCTGGGGTACCTGCATCAGTCAGGCTGGGGTACCTGCATCAAACTGACTGCTGCTGGCATCAGTAACCTGACTGATTTGTCCATCAGTCATGATGTCTGGTCTGGGAGCGGGCCGCCGGGGCGATGACCCCGCGGAATTGACTATAGGTAGATTATAGGTGTCGTGAGCATAGACACAATGATGTACAGACTAATAATTAACCCTTATACAACCTATTTACAAGGGCGAAAAGGTATTATTCTTTAAAGGCAAAATTTTCGATTCACTGCTTTAAACATTAAATATCTCCAACATGAAATTTTTCAAGCAGAAATGTATTTTATTATTACCAGTCACATGTAACATTATTTTTTTAATTTATAGACAAACTACTACAGTCAAAAATTTTAATTTTGTTCACTTTAACTGTAAATTATAAGGCATAGATTAACAGGAGTTATTGGGAGTGCTAAGATTTTGTTAGGATTTTTAACCCCGGAGGGTTAGCCACCCAGGATAACCCAAGAAAGTCAGTGCGTCATCGAGGACTGTCTGTCTTATTTCCATTGTGGTCCCTCAATCTTGTCCCCCAGGATGCCACCCACACCAGTCCACTAACACCCAGGTACCTACTTTCTTGCTAGGTGAACGGGGACAGCAGGTGTAAGGAAACACGCCCAATGTTTCCTCCCTTGCCGGGGATCGAACCACGGACACTCAGTGTGCGAGGCAAGAGCGTTGCCTACCAGGCCACGGGCCGCCATACCAGCTACATACAATTGAGAATAGGTTGGATAAATACAGGTGATCCATGAGGCTTGTTTATGTTGCTTCATTAGGCTGGAGTGTTGGTGCCTTGTAGTGTGACGGCCTCTGTTGATATTGGTGGGTGAAAGTGAGGCTTGTGCAAGGCTGCTACTTCTTTTATGTTGTGCTTGTTGTGGTTGTAGTTATTGTTGTTGTGGTTATGGTTGTGGTTGTGGTTATGGTTGTGGTTATGGTTGTGGTTGTGGTTGTGGTTGTGGTTATGGTTGTGGTTATGGTTGTGGTTATGGTTGTGGTTATGGTTGTAGTTGTGGTTGTGGTTATGGTTGTGGTTATGGTTATGGTTGTGGTTATGGTTGTAGTTGTGGTTGTGATTATGGTTGGGGTTATGGTTGTGGTTATAGTTGATTGTTATGTTTGTGCTTATGGTTGTTCTTTGTTGTTAATGTGGTTATATTTTCATAACTATAACCTTTTTCATGTAAGAAATCATTGTAACAAATGTATCTTCTTGGAGAATAAATTATTATTATTAGTATTATTGTGGTGGTGTTGTTGTGGATGGTGGTGGTGGGGGATTTTGATATTTGTTTTATTTTTTTTATTTTATTGAAATCTGCATATACAAACATCATGACATAGATATTACCTTTTACATAAGAATTTCCCAATACCAAAACAACTACAAGCAACTTCCCCACACCAAATGCTTAGTACCAAATATAATATTACATCACACTCCATGGTTCCTTCCTTTTCACTATAACAGACGAATATATACCAACCAATCAATAAGTTCTACGTGAACGCTTCAAGGCACACCAGAAACAACTACAATCTCATCCTTTTACAGCACCCCCCCCCCTCCAAGAGCGTTCACGCATGGTTATGCCATAAGACAAAACATAAAACCACAAAACAATGACCACACAAGGAATGAATACATATTACATACATATTACCCATGACACAATCGTATATAAATAAAACATATATACCTTCCCAACCATGGGATACATTAAACACAATATATACCTGACAACTACATATCCTTCCTATTTCCCCAAAAATTCTTACAACCACCAAGCCCCATATACTTAAGGCCACCTTAAGTTCTACGCCATGAGCTAAGCTCACTCAGATAAGCTGTGAGCGGTAAATTTGGGCTTAGATATGAGAGAATACATCTATTAAAAATTAAAATTAAAATTCTTTCTCTCTCTGTTAATATTACAACGTGGGGTTGAGGTGGTTCCTAATGTTGCATATGCTGTTGATATGCTAGCCTATGAGGATATGCTCGGTGTGATGTTCACTCCCAGACCCTTCGGAGATATCTGTAATTCATTTCCTACCATTCTCTACGTCGTTTCAGAGTATACTTCTGATCTATACACAATATTATGATATAACAAAATATAGACAAGAAGAGGTATACACTTCTTATAAAGAACTACCCATATACCCCACATGCATACCCCCCCCCTTGGACACAATCCACAAACAAGAAAACATAACATGAACCACACACACACACAAAATGTTACATATTTCTTATATAATGATCTCTGCATTTCAACACAAAACACAGAAAACACAAACATAACAAAAATAACTTACTCCAATAATGACCTTACACAGAAGGCCCAAAATATATGAATATCAATGATTATACAATCCTTGTATGCATCTTATCCAAAATCGGAACCAACCTTCGGCACAGAAGGTTCTCATACTCAGAGATGTACTGAAGCACAAACTACCCCAGCCTCTTCCCCACTGATCTACACCCTCCCCACCTAACGGCCTTCCACCTAAGAACCCACCTAACCCCCCCCCTTACCTATCATCTACACATTCCCCACTACTTTACCCATCCCCGTTCACCACCCCTAACCAATCCCCCCTCCTTCCCCCACTAACCTCTCCCCTCCCCACGCCCCTTAACCCATGCACTGTCATCTCTCGATAAGGCTGCGAGAAAGCCCCATCCCACGCCCTACCATATAATTCCCTATTCCTACACTTAGTCCTATAAAAAGCCGCTCCCAATGCCCCAATACGTGCCCTCCCCTCCTCTTCCCTACAACTCCATGAAATATAAACATAATCCAATACCAAATAAGACAACCCCCTGCGTATGCTGTCCGAAAACTGCCCCAGATCCAAACTCAGCACCCTCAGAACCGAAACCTCCCTTTCCCCCACCTGTCGTAACACCCCCCCAAACCATTCTCTCACCTCCTGCAATCCATCACAAAAATAAACGACATGATATGCCGTTTCCAGCTCGTCACACCTACCGCAAACCCCATCGGCTACCAACCCCATGACGTATAATTGAGCTCTAGAAGCCAAAACCCCCTGCAAAAACCTATATCCTACCTCTCGCACCCTAGGATGTAACTTTAGCTTTCGAAACCACCTCCATATTCCTTGCCAATCATACAGGAGATAAACCCTCTCCCTGCACCTCCCTCCCTCCAAGCCCAACCTATCCAACCTACTAACCCTACTCGTCCCCGGCTCTTTCATCACCATTAACCCTCGTAAAATTGCCTCACATACCAAAATATCCTTCCTTCCCCACCACCTGCGCACCTCCTTCATTACTAACCCCACTCTTCTTCCCCCCTCCCCTCCTCGCATCAGAAATTCATGCCTCACAAACACACTTCGTAATCTACACCTCAACGGTATCAACCCTATCCCTCCCCACCTCGTCTTGGTTTCCACTACCTCCCTACTTAGCCAGTGTCTCCCATGCCCCCAGACGAACCTTAAAACATTACTCAACAAACGTTGCACATCCACCTCCAAGAGAGGATATACCACCGCCCTAAACCATAATTTGCTATACACCAACACATTTATAACAATAACTCTTTGCAGTAATGTCACCTCTCCCACTCCCCAGCCCCTCATCCTTCCAATTGCCGCATCCACCACCGTCCTTGAATTCACCTCCCGCGCCACTACCGCATCTGCACTAAAAACTATACCGCATATCTTAATCATTTCTACACAATTCCATCCCCTCCGCAAGCCCAACGTTCCCCCAGACCAACTTCCTACCTCCAATAAATTAGACTTCCCCCTATTAACCTTCATCCCTGTTCCCCTCCCAAAACGTTCTATCAAATCATTCAACTTACTCAATTGCCACTCCTTCCTAACCAACACCGTGGTGTCATCAACATAACCAACCATACCACCCACCTCCTCCCTCTCCTCAGACCCTCCCCTCAACCCCGCCTCTACCATTCTGTAAAAAGGATCCTGCAAAAGTGCGAAAAGGATCTGCGACAGAGGACAACCCTGTCGCAGACCCCTCTGCATTTCCACTGCCCTTCCCACCTTCCCATTAATCTGCACTCGTAATAACGCACCTGCATACAATGTTTCGACCCACCTTACCACCCCTTCCCCAAAACCCTGCCTCTCCAATATTGCTAATAACATTTCTCGATCAACCCTGTCATATGCTCTCTGCCAATCCAATCCTAACACCCCCTCCTCACTTTCCTCAATAAACTGCTTAATTCGCCGATGCCCTGTACGAATACTCCTTCCAGGCACCCCAAATTGACCCTCATGCAAAACTCCACCTAAACCCCTCTTGATCCTATTTGCCAAAATCTTTGCAAAAATTTTGTAATCCGCCGTCAACAAAGCCAGACCCCTATAATCACTTAAGCCCTCAGGAGAATCTCCCTTCGCCACTAATACTACTACCCCAGTCCTCATTGATTCCCCCATGAAACCATCCTCCCTCAACCCATTAAACAACCTCACGAGAACCCCTTTTAAAACCTCCCAATGAGTTACGTACAAATCCCCCGGCAACCCATCGATCCCAGGTGACTTCCCCAACCTCAAACCCTGCACGGCTTCCCAAACCACCTCCTCCAAAATCTCTGCCCCGCACTCTCTTCCCTCCTCCACACTCAAGAATCTCCCTATGCCCTGCAATAACCCTTCTCTTTCGACCTGATTTACCTTCCCCTTCCTGTATTGAACACGAAACCATCCTTCCGCGTACCCCCCCATGCCCTCCGTCGTTCTTAAAACCCTCCCCTCCTGATACCCATCCACCCCCTCCACTTTCAAAGACGAAATTAACATCCCCCTCCTACGTTTCTCAAAAGTCCTTAAAACCACCTTTGAAGCCTTATTTCCCCATAAAACCTCCTCCATACCACTCCTAACCCGTAAGGCATGAAACCATTCCTCTTGTAAATCCGTAACATACCCCTTAATTCCACTACCTCTGCCGTTCTCCTCCCCCCAATCCCCGCCTGACAATCACGTAACAACCCCTCCAAATATTTCTGATACCCAAACCTACTCCTGCTATCTTCCCTACCAACCCACCCATAAAACTTCCTAATTTCCTCTTTCCCCTCTCCATCCACCATCTGACAATCCCATTTGACACCCCCACCCCCTTCCACACCCCTCCCCACCACTCCTCGAACATCTCAGCCCCCTCCCTCCTCAATAATCTCGTATTCAATTTCCAATAACTCTTATCACACTCACTGCCCCGTCCCACCCCCTTCACACAACACTCCCCTATGATCCGAAAAACCCACATCGACACATTCCACCCTCCGAACATCCACCGCCCTTGTCACATATATTCTGTCCAGTCGTGCTGCATAATCCTTCCTCACAAAGGTATATTCCACCATTTCTCCCCGTCCCCCACCACGTCTACCACTCCCACCGCCCCCAACACATCCCTCAACGACCCCAACACACACCCCCCACCCCGTGGCTCGACGTCTCTAATCCGAATCACACAATTCCAATCTCCAGCAATTATAGACACTTGAGGCAAACCTCGGACAGCATACGCCAACTCATTGTTTACAAAATCATCCTTTAGTCTCCTATTGCTTATAGCTGGCATATATACTCCCAGGAAACTCACCTGTACTCCACCCCAATCCCCGTTTACTCTAACTATTCTACCACCCACATCCTCCCAAGACTCTAAAGTGAATGGACATAACTCACTGACTCCTACCAACACCCCCCCTTTAAATGCCCGTGCATCACACGCAAAAATCCTATACCCCTTTATTGCTAGCTCATTACCCTTCCTATAATTATGCTCTTGACAAAAGAAAACATCAACTTTCCACCTCCGCAAAGTTACCTCCACCCATTTACGTTTCACCTCATTCCTGAGGCCATTCACATTAAATGTTACACACCTGAAACGTAAGACTGGGGTTTGCCCTTTGGCTTCAGTACTCTCTTTTCCATTATCATATGTCCTTCCCCATCCTTCCCCCTCCAACCCCTCCCATCCTCCTTTACTTCCCTAGCACCCCCAGTACCCTTTGACCTACCTCCTTTCCCCTGCACCACATCTGCCCACACTTTTTTCCCAGGCCTTTGTGCAGCTGTCAACAAGTCATCCTCAGACTCCTCCCCGGCCTTTTCCTGGACTTCCCTTTCTCCTCAACTAACTCCATTTCCTCTTCCCTATGAACCTCTGCTACTACCACAGATACCTGAACGTTATTCACTTCCCTACACATATCATTCTCAACAACAGCCTCATTTTGATCATTCTTGAAATCACCTCGCCCCAAAACAGAAACTTCTTCCATCGACAAATTATCTCCCTGTATGAACTCTCGTAGGTCCTTCAAAATCTCTGCCTCCTCCCCATGCATCCCCTGATGATCAGCAACAGACGCCGTACTATGTTCCTCTGATGCCACAGACGACACATTACCCTCGCCTCCCATCTACCCTTCCACCTGCTCCACCTCCTCGCTCCACGACTGACGCACCATGCCCTCCTGCCAGTCGTCCACACGTCGGTCTTCTGTCAGAATTGTTGAAACCTCCTTGGGTCTCACGTCCTCGTCCACACCTCGCCTCACTTCCGTCTTCCTTCGATTACAGTCTGCCGCCAGGTGTCCCTGCTGTCCGCATAACCGACAGGTTCGAACCTGCCCAACATATGTAACATACACCTGCGTGCGAAAACCAGTCATTATTACATAAGAAGGGATCTCCTGACGTAACGTCATCTTGACGGAATACGTCCCCTCCAACATCCCAGCATAGGGCCCATTCGCCCACCTGCCAACAGTTACTGCATGAACAATGCCATATTTCTGCATGGCTTCAGTAATGTCACATTCTCCCGCCTCAAATGGCACATTCTTCAGCTTCACCCACTTGTAGGTGGCTGACACATCATGGACACATACCTCAAGGCCTGATAACACCACCAGCCTCTTGTCCTGAAACATATCCACGATCCTATGATACGCCGCCGAACACGCAAACTTCACAAACAGCCTCCTCGCTCCATTGAGGGATATCCCGTATAATTCGGAATGGTCCACTCCCAGCACATCACGCAGAATCGCAGGTAGAACAATATCCGCATTGGACGGGTACACTGCTCCCTGTAGAATCTCAATTCCAACAGTATTAACCCTCCTCCTGTAGCCCTCCGCCATGACAGTGAAAATAAAATTTCACGATGCGGCCACCAGAGGTCACGACGAGCACCCGCACACAACCAGGGCTGGGCGTTGAATGATTTTGATAATGGTGGTTGTGAGTATTATTGCTGTTGGTGGTGGTAGTAGTAGTCTCCACAACAGCCCATATACAGTAATGTATTATACAAAATCTCGACAACAACCCACATATACAGTAATGTATTATACAAAGTCTCCACAACAGCCCACACATACAGTAATGTATTATACAAAGTCTCCACAACAACCCAGGTACAGTAATGTTTTATTTGCTCATAGTTGATGTATTAAGCACTCTTGTAAAAGCTATTTAAACACAGAAGTTGTGAAAAATATATTAAGGTTCCACTGAGCACCTCCACACAGAGTGTCAGAGGCGGCGAGACTTACTTTCTGAGATCATCATCATCATCATCATCATCATCACCATCACCATCATCATCACCATCATCATCACCATCATCATCATCATCATCATCATCATCATCATCTTAGTTACAGGAACGCACTAATGACGTAAGGGTCATGCAGTTCCTAAGGCATGGGAAATTAATCAAGGAAGGAGACACCTGCCTTGAGGGATCCACGTCACATAAAATTTTGCTGACACTAAACACCATCAACAAAAGCAGCAACAACAACAGCGCCAGCTGAATCGTAGCAGGAACAACAGCAGCAGCAGCAGCAGCAGGAAGCTTAACTGGTCTAGCTGTGACCTTCATGCAGCAGAAGCGGCAGCAACTGCTGCAGCAGCAGCAGGAAGCGTAACTGGTCTAGAAGTGACCTTCATACAGTAGAAGCAGCAGACAAAGGAACGGCAGGACCATGAGGAGCAGGTGGCAGTAGGACAAGGTCAGGCCAGTCCAGGGCGAGAGTGGCAAGGTCAGGCAAGGTCAAGCAGAAAGGGCAAGACCAGGGAGGAGGAGCAGAAGATGGAGTGGGAAAGTAAATACTTTCCATCACGGGGTTGCTTTGTTGAGCCAGAGAGAGAAAGAAAGAGGGAGGGAGGGAGAGAAGTAAGGAAGGAGAGGGCGGGGAAGGAAGGAGGGAGTGGCGAAGGGAGGGAGGTTGGAAGGGAGTCACTGAAGAAGGGAGATTGGAAAGGAGTTTCTGAGGGAGGGAGGGAGTTAGGGTTTTTGAAAGGGAGTTACGAAGGTAGGGAAGGACAGACGGAGGGAAGGACAGACGGAGGGAAGGACAGACGGAGGGAAGGACAGACGGAGGAAGGATGAGAAAATATTTTATTTACCAAAATTGGATACATCAGCAGTGTGTTGCTGCTCTTTTATATGATACATACGTAGTTGAAAGAGCTTGTTTCCCTGCAGTATTTTATCCATCAGTGAAGGAGCGACGAAGGGAGAGAGAGAGAGAGAGAGAGAGAGAGAGAGAGAGGAAGAAAATAAAAACACTTTTCGTATGTGTGGTACATGAATGGTATACATGTGCAACATCTGGGTATCTGTAGACGTCTACAAATAAAGATTCCCAGATGTTGCACATGTGTCTAATTCTTCAACTGGTCGTTGGTGCACATGACAGTTCGAAGCTCAGAACAATTCTAAGTCACATCATGACTGGCTTGGTATAGAATACTTTTTTTCCTTCTACACGACGCCGCTTCTGACGTGGTTTTCTTCACTCACTTGATCCTTAGCCTCGATAGACTTTCGTAACCACATCAGTTTCACCATAGGGCGTTTTTTTTCTATATTACGGATAATTTGGAGCACCAGCAGTGTACTGCTACCTTCCTCTGTTTGATAGTCACATTGTAGGAACATTTGCGGTACACGGCTACCTTGCTCTATATAATACTAGGAACAAAAGCTAGTTATGTTTTCCTGTTGTATTCTGTCGCATACAACGGGTTGCATTGTGTCGGCCTCAGCTGTGAGACTTCCTCAGCTGTGAGACTTCCTCAGCTGTGAGACTTCCTCAGCTGTGAGACTTCCTCAGCTGCGAGACTTCCTCAGCTGGACGGATATGGTCAAGCATTCCACAGTGGGTTCACTAGCTAAGCCAGCTGAAAAAAAACCCCGATTTCCTTGAAGCAGAGGTAAGTTACTATAACGATGGAAGTGACATCTCTCAGGATAACATATACGAAGATATACAAATAATGATAGAGTATTGCGGGGGCGTTGCCCCCCGAAACCCCCTCCAGGTATACTCCAGGTATCAGTTTTGACACTGTGATAGTATTTATTTCATGTGTGTTGTGTAGACGCTATTACTTTCTATTTTTTGTTATATAATTTTACCTTGGTTTTATGTTTTTTTGTATGTATTTTCATTGCCAAGAGCTCTGGGCGATGTATCAGGTGGAGGCGTTCTTCCAATCTCAAAACTTGCTTCCACTAAATAGCTACGAGTATTATAAGCATGGGTAGGAAGGTAGGGCGTGTGACAGAGTGTTGTACTCTGACCCCTCCACAGATAACAGATCCGGCTCTTGTGCAGGAGGGCGGGGGACTCGTACACTGACCTTGACATTATATTTCCTTGTTCCACTCGTGTAGGTTAACGTTCAGCACTCTGGTTTTGGCCAGAGGATTCGCTTGATTGAAGGGAGGGGAAAATGTTTTATACTTATAAGTGTAACGTTACCGCTGTTATCCTGTCTGTTTGAAGTTCTTAAAAATTGTCCATGTTTTTCCCTGTTTTTCTTTTGCCTGTCTTTAAGTTCTTGTGTTTGTTAAACATCCATATCGTCAGTATTTATCAGTATTTTCTCTTGGGCGTATTGACGCCCAAGAGGAAATTTCTAAGGAAGTGTTTCAAGGAGTACAAGACAAGGTACCGCGGGAAAAAAAGTCAGACTCAATTGAACCATAGGGATGGGACAAATTAATGAGCCAGACGAGTGTGTAGGAGAGGACGTTCCACGCATCACTGTGACGCACTGTATGAGAGAACCAGGGACGATAAAGTGGTCCAGGTCATGTCCACCCAGCGCCTGGTCCATGCACACACTGGCCCTGGTCCTACCACATACTAGTCCTGATCCATGTACCTAAATTGGTCCTGGTCCATCAACACATCCAGGTCCATTCCAAGTGGGAATGACTCGAGGCCTAGGTGGGCCACACCTACACCCGGGGCCACAACTACCAAGACCCAAGGCAACGTCCACCAAGACCCTGGGCCACACCCACTCAGTAAGGTCCTGGGTCATGCACACCCAGGCCCTCTGATACACCCAACCTGGCCCTGGGTCTTGCCTAGTGTTTTGGTTTAGTTAGAGACCGTCTTCAGGCGATATTAAACTAGTTGGAAGGAAAGCTTTATTTATGCTGAGAAGTCGGTACAGGAGATGAAGAGGCACTGGAGGCCTACGGTCCGGGATATATAGCATCACTGACGCCACCCAGCAGTTTCTACAACTAGGTTGTCAAATCAACACCAAATCTAAACTTTTCAAACTACTGTATTTACAGAGTAGAGAGTCTCAAGATTTGTTCTAACCTCCCTAAAACTAACACATTTTTTTTTAGCTAAATTCTGCTATATATATATATTGGTCAACTTAAATATATATAATACTACATTAAATCTATGGTATATATATGTATTTTTTCGTTATGCTAAGATCGATTTCCGCTGATTTATGGCAAAAAAAAATTTCATTCGGCTTATTAGGCTCGAACTTACCTAATAGGCCGAAGTCCCTTAAAAAATAAATTTTTCAATTTTTTTTTACAGATTGATAGCTATTTTTTTTTCATTAACAATGATATAATGACACTTTTGGATCAAAACTTAGAAACCTCAACTAGCAACCCTAAAACTAAGCTTTGGTCCAAAACTAAAAATCATTATATCATTGTTAAAGAGAAAAAAATAGCTATCTGTAAAAAAATTTAAGGGCCTATTAGGCAAGTTCGACTTATATATATATATATATATATATATATATATATATATATATATATATATATAATATATATATATTAGTGGTAATATAAAAGAAAATTATATTTCACAATACAGAAAAACGGTGATATTTATCAAGTGTATCCGCTGTTATTCTGGCAAAAGAATTGTTGCACTGCTGGGAGCCTAACACACTTTTACCTGCCCAGGAAGTGACATGAGGGAAGGTGACTTCTGTGATCTACTTTCTGGCAGTCTGTGAAGCAGTCAGCCAGACACATTCATGGAAATAGATAAAGGCTCCAATGCAAAATAAGATACTTGTTGTATTGAGTCATCCTAATTCAACTCTACATATATTACCACTAATATGTGACTATAGTAATTTCCTGTTTATGAAAGCCTATATATATATATATATATATATATATATATATATATATATATATATATATATATATATATATAAAATATTAGGATTTCTTCCTGAAGCCATTTGAATATTCTAATTCCCTACCACTCGATCTTTAGTTTTTTTTCTCAATAGGTATATATATATATATATATATATATATATATATATATATATAATACAATTGTACCTCACTTAGTGTACCCTCACCAAACATACTGAGGCACAAGTGCAAGTTTCCTCAATTATTATGGAAGTCTTAAAAGCATTAAACTCATTTCGCACCGGCATCTCAAAGGAGAAATTGTATATAATGTGAGACTTTGTTCCGAATTGTTATGATTTTTTATTGTTCGTGTGGAATATCCGAAATAAAGAATTTGTTCGTGTGGAAAGGATTAACTAAAATGATCTGAAGAATTCAGTTTTCTTCGTCAACGAGAACTTATGAAGTATTTTGCACCATTGAGCTATGACCTGTAAGTCTGCTCATTATCGAGCATTGTAAATGACAGGATAATGAGAAGTTTATAATGCAAATGTCTAAACGCAAGTGAATTAGTGGTTAATTACGTAGTTGTTGTTACATATACAGTGTATAAACATGACTTTATTGTGTCATATTTACATTTACTGTAAATAGCCTTGAGTAAGCATTTGCAAATTCATATTTAGCAAGTAGTTGCAGAGAGATTACGGTGTTCACCTGATGGAGGGGCGTCTGACTGACACATGCACTGAGTACAACGATCTGGATGAGGGGTGATGGAAGCAAATGCCAAACACAGTTTTAAGAATAGGTATGATTAGGCCCACGAGGTTTGGTATGTATAACTGAGAATAATTGAGTGACAGGATCAGAAAATTAATAAGTAATAGCAGCAACAAATACGTATGTGACTGTGTGGAATGACGTGAGGAAGACAGTGAGGTGACTGGCATGACGTGAGGACGTGGTGGAATGACGTGAGGTGACTGGCATGACGTAAGGAAGACATAGTGAGGTAACTATCATGACGTGAGGCAGAAATAGTGAGGTGACTAACATGACGTGAGGCAAAAATAGTGAAGCAACTGGAATGACGTGAGGACGACATAGTGAAGTGACTGGCATGACGTGAGGCAAAACGAGTGAAGTGACTAGTATGCTGTGAGGCTGAAAGAGTGAAGTGACTGGCATGACGTGAGGCAGAAAGAGTGAGGTGACTGGTATGCTGGGAGAAGGGTGGTTGTGGTCTACTGGAGGATTCACTCTTTACTAAGTTCTCTTAGCGTACTTTCAATCTTCATTGTTCAACTTGGCCTGTCACTGTTTCCTGGTTTGGTGTAACCAGCTGTTTGTTATTTTGCGTAGTGTTAAACCATCATCGTTGTAGTTTTATGTATATCAGGAACAGGACCGGTTCTAGACTAACCCTAGAGGTACGCCACCTGTCCAGTCTAGTCATCCCTCTGCTCTTTGGTTCAGGATTGCAAGTGGTTTCCATCAAACATTGTTACTTTTCTCTCTATAAGAAATCACAATAAAACACGTGATTGTAAATATGGAAAAAAATACCTAAGCGCTTTCATGTGTTTACAAACATATTAATCTGAAGATATGTGTAAGCACATGAAAACGCTCGGGTTTTATTTCCTGTTTTCAGTGTGATTTTTCTCTCTCCATGTATACATCCTTACACATCCTCTATATATACATTCTTACACATCCCTGTATATATACATTGTATACATGCGTCTAAACTTCAGACAAGCAAAACTTTTCAATAAACCACGTCAAGCTTGTGAAATAATTAGAAACTTGCGCGTGTCTTGCTTTGTATAGATCCAGTCAGGCAAACAACTTGAAATGTCCCAGTGATAAATTCTTTCGGAAAATATATCTGATGAACTGATATTCATGCTTTTGTGAATGTACATGGTATATAATGTACATGGTATATAATGTACATGGTATATAATGTACATGGTATATAATGTACATGGTATATAATGTACATGGTATATAATGTACATGGTATATAATTGATTTTGCACCAAGACTAACTTTGCAACTTTGCCTTGCTGAAATTAACCTAATATAATGTAACTTGAGGCAACCAAACCTATCTTAAACCTGTCTTAAATTTTGTTAGCATTATTTAACATCTTTGATATATATATTTTTCGTGATACACTGATATTCGTGGAATTATTGCAAATAAATATACATTCAGGACCTTACAGTGTTGCAGAAATAAGTTGGATGTATACACAAACATCCGCAGAAAGGAGAGAGAGGTGTCACGACGACGTTTCGGTCCGACTTGGACTATTTACAAAGTCACACTCTAGCTAGAACACTATACGCATGTACCTGGACTTCCTGCTCATTTATGCAACATTGCAAGCTTCTGATGTGTTGATTGCAACATCTTGTATCGCTTGTTCACTATTTTTGCATATATATATATATATTATATCTCACCTGCCTCATAATTCGAGGGGTCGTAGCGTGTGGTAGTGTGGTATCGTCATTTGCTCCAGTTATCGCAGCGTGTGGTAGTGTGGTATCGTCATTTGCTCCAGTTATCGTAGCGTGCTATCGTCACCTTCTCCTCGTCCAGATCATTTATCTAATCTGTTTCATCTGCAGAGTGAAAGGGTCCAAGCCTCTCTCCTGGCTGCAACATGCATCCACACATGACTGCTTGCATGAATATGCATGCATAATTTTGCAATTTTACTCTCTCTCTACGATAGTCGGATAAGACTCGGGTGACTAGGAATTCATATGTCCAATCGCAAATATTTTAAAGGTGGAGGCCAGGAGCCGAGACTCGACCACCTCCACTGCAAATTGGTAAGTACATTATTATTATTACAATCAAAACTAAGCGTTAAACCCACAAGGGTACAGGTAAGTATAAAGAGTACACACGTATTATACACAGAGTACATTTACCTGTACATTTTATTGGAAGACAGACAAAAACTGTTTACTTCCTTCCTCAGTATATATACTTATAGCTAACTCACACTTGGGAAAGGGTACTGAACAACGTTTCGACCCTCATGGTAGACAGCCACCTTGATTTATAAGCTACATTTCGCTCTTGACTTGACGAAGCTTCCTGTTTTTTTTTTTTTTTTGTGAAAGTACAGCTTCTTGGCAGTTGTTGCTTCTTGCACGTTTCATGTCCCTATTGCAGCACCATCACAGTCAACTGTGGGTTGATAGTGGTTGCAACTTGGTTGTTATAACGCTTCAGGTCGGAGAGACGAGTTCAACGTTTCCTCTCTAGGTGTGAGATGTGTGAATGGTTGTAGCAAGAGTATTGTGAATGGTTGTAGCCAGGGTATTGTGAATGGTTGTAGCCAGGGTTCTGTGAATGGTTGTAGCCAGGGTTCTGTGAAGGGTTGTAGCCAGGGTTCTGTGAATGGTTGTAGCAAGAGTATTGTGAATGGTTGTAGCCAGGGTATTGTGAATGGTTGTAGCCAGGGTTCTGTGAATGGTTGTAGCCAGGGTTCTGTGAATGGTTGTAGCCAGGGTTCTGTGAATGGTTGTAGCCAGGGTTCTGTGAATGGTTGTAGCCAGGGTTCTGTGAATGGTTGTAGCAAGAGTATTGTGAATGGTTGTAGCCAGGGTATTGTGAATGGTTGTAGCCAGGGTATTGTGAATGGTTGTAGCCAGGGTATTGTGAATGGTTGTAGCTAGGGTATTGTGAATGGTTGTAGCCAGGGTATTGTGAATGGTTGTAGCCAGAGTATTGTGAATGGTTGTAGCCAGGGTATTGTGAATGGTTGTAGCTAGGTTATTGTGAATGGTTGTAGCCAGGGTAGTGTGAATGGTTGTAGTCAGGGTATTGTGAATGGTTGTAGCTAGGATATTGTGAATGGTTGTAGCTAGGGTATTGTGAATGGTTTTAGCCAGGGTATTGTGAATGGTTGTAGCCACTATACTGTGAATTTTTCGAGCAACGGTACTGTGATTTATATTCGTCCTGCGTGAGTTACGAAAGTGTTACCGGAAGTAATTACGCTGGAATTCCTTGAGACATGAATCACGGCTCTGCTGGCGGTAATGACAGTGATCTTCGTTAAGGTAATGTGTTGGTGACACAACTGTTGTTTATTACGTAATATACTACCCATTTGTATCATATTAGTGTCACCAGTAACGCGAGAACTTCCTTCAGTTCATAAATAAATATCGCAAACTAAGCGATACAGGATGAAAAACAACCCAGGGGGGAGTAGAATGATAGCTCTAGGCCTTTCGTGTTGTAATCAACACATCAGGAGCTTGCAAAGTTGCAGAAAAAGGAGGATATCCGAGCTAATACGATCCCAGAGGAAGTATTCACTGGAGTGACTCCAGTGAATGCATCCTATGGGATCGTATTAGCGACCCACACCAGTCGACTAACACCCAGGTATACCTGTTTTACTGATATGTGAAGAGGGATAGCAGGTGTCTTAAGAAAATGCGTCCTAAGATTTCCACCCGTACCGGGGATAGAACCTCGGACCTCAGTGTGTGAGCTGAGTGCGCAACCCAGCTACAGGACACTGTGAATTATAGCATTTTATTCTGCATTTAAAAGAATTAAAATAATTCATATTAAGCGCTAAACCAGTCTGGGTTATTCAGCGCAAGACGTGGTGGAGGCTTGATCCTCCGTCTGCTGAACCCCAAACAGATGCGCTTCGTAGGTTATATCGACATAATGTAAACACACACTCACACAAATCCCAGATTGACGAACTGTCTTCATAATAAAAACATCATACCCCGTATTGTGTGTGTTTACATTATGTTGATATAGGCTTCTATTTATTATCATGATTCAGCAATCCGTATAGCGTTGTTTGTACCAACAGCTGAGATGAATGGCATTCCTGCTGCCACCCCCAGAGGAACCTTACGTATCTTCTGTTGCCACAGAACCTGGGTATCGCAGAACCTGGGTATCAGAACCTGGGTATCACAGAACCTGGGTATCGCAGAACCTGGGTATCACAGAACCTGGGTATCGCAGAACCTGGGTATCGCAGAACCTGGGTATCACAGAACCTGGGTATCGCAGTGTAACTCTGACCACCAATGCTCTTTCCATAAGAACATTATTACTAACACTGACGGTCTCCTTAGAGGAGAAACGAAGAGAAAGTAATTAAAAAAAGTGATAACAGAGTGAAAACAAGAATGTGTAAATGAGTTTGAGGCTTCATTTATTATTACTCTTATTATTACTATGATTATTATTATTAGTAGTATGGGAAGTCAGGCTAGATCCAACGAAAGGGAGACTAGGTTCAGTTTCTGGGATCAAGAGCTCCTCACCAGCATTAAGGCACCACCTTGAAAAGTTACAAAGTTCGGAAAAGTTGATAAAGGTTTGTGAAAGTTCGTAAAATTCTGTAAAGCATCACAAGCTCTTATGAATCTGTAAGAGATTTCGAAAGTTTGTGAAAGTCTGTAAAAAGATTCAATGAAAGTGTGTTAACGTTTGTAAAAGTCAGTACAAATTAACAAAAGTTTGTAAAAGTTTATATAAGTCTGTGAAAACAAACGTCTTTGAAAGTTTGTAAAAGTCTCGTGTAGGGACTACAGTGTAGATGTATTGTGGCTTGTCTGCTGTGGTACACTACAGTGTAGATGTATTGTGGCTTGTCTGTTGTGGTACACTACAGTGTAGGTGTGTACTGTGGCTTGTCTGTTGTGGTACACTACAGTGTAGGTGTATATTGTGGCTTGTCTGTTGTGGTACACTACAGTGTAGGTGTATATTGTGGCTTGTCTGTTGTGGTACACTACAGTGTAGGTGTATATTGTGGCTTGTCTGTTGTGGTACACTACAGTGTAGGTGTGTACTGTGGCTTGTCTGTTGTGGTACACTACAGTGTAGGTGTATATTGTGGCTTGTCTGTTGTGGTACACTACAGTGTGGGTGTGTACTGTGGCTTGTCTGTTGTGGTACACTACAGTGTAGGTGTATATTGTGGCTTGTCTGTTGTGGTACACTACAGTGTAGGTGTGTACTGTGGCTTGTCTGTTGTGGTACACTACAGTGTAGGTGTATATTGTGGCTTGTCTGTTGTGGTACACTACAGTGTGGGTGTGTATTGTGGCTTGTCTTCTGTGGTACACTACAGTGTAGGTGTTGCCTCCCAGATCCCGATGAAAGTGGGGACGCAGCAATGGTTCTGTAAACACCGGGGCAAACATTTGCTGTTTACACCGGACAAACTAAGCAGCGCACGCGCAGTCAAACATAACACATGCCAAAAAAAAAAAACCGCAGTAAAGGCGCGCATTAACCCCCTCGTGCGCAGTCACATGATGAGCCGCGCAGTATAACCAGTTACAACGATCACCAACCTCTATACACAGGGAGGTGTATGTTCCTCAGTGTATTTACCTTAATCCCTATATTAGGGTTTAAAATACTCTTGCGTGGTGCTGAACAAGTGACATGCAGCCTTGATAACCCCTCGTGTAGGTAATCGTCTAGCTAGCTAATCGTCACTACACTCCCTGACACTTAGCTGTGTTATTGCTAATAATGTTTGCACAGACTTACCATTAACTTTAGCTCAGCACCAACTCTGGTGGTTGGTTAATTAAGTTTAAAGCCTATTGACTACACGAGGGTCATTAAGGTTGCATCTCACCTGCTCACTACCTGTCAAGAATACTTTAAAACCTAAAAATAGGGATTAAAGTATACTCTCGGTGTATATACACTGAGAGACATACACCTCACGGTGTATATATCATTGTTTAACAAGTCATTACCACAGTATTGGTCTGTTCCATAATTGTTCAGTCATTATTAATAATTTTTTTGTGTAATTTTCTTGGGAAATTCAATATTACAGTTGTCTGTAAAGGTATTATTATGGCAAATGTTATTAAAGTTAAATATTAACATGGTTCTGTGGCTTGTTGAAATGTGACACTGATTTGTAATGGAAATATATGTAGGCCAGTGATAGTATGCTTTACGTTGACTGCTGCAGCAGTTTGACAAGGATGGTACACGTATATAACAAGTTAATGTGTGTGGGGTATTTGTGTACTGTCTTGTGTAGCTCTATAGTTGTGCTTGTGTGTGATTATATAAACTCACGTTTCATGGCCTTCCTTCCATCACTATTAACTCTTCCTCTATCACCCTCAACCCCGTCCACTATCACATTCAACCCCGTCCACTATCACCCTCAACCCCGTCCACTATCACCCTCAACCCCGTCCTCTATCACCCTGAACCCCGTCCACTATCACCCTCAACCCCGTCCACTATCACCCTCAACCCCGTCCTCTATCACCCTCAACCCCGTCCTCTATCACCCTGAACCCCGTCCACTATCACCCTCAACCCTGTCCACTATCACCCTCAACCCCGTCCACTATCACCCTCAACCCCGTCCACTATCACCCTCAACCCCGTCTATCACCCTGAACCCCGTCCACTATCACCCTCAACCCTGTCCACTATCACCCTCAACCCTGTCCACTATCACCCTCAACCCCGTCCACTATCACCCTCAACCCCGTCCACTATCACCCTCAACCCTGTCCACTATCACCCTCAACCCCGTCCACTATCACCCTCAACCCCGTCCACTATCACCCTCAACCCCGTCCACTATCACCCTCAACTCCGTCCACTATCACCCTCAGCCCCGTCCACTATCACCCTCAAACCCGTCCACTATCACCCTCAACCCCGTCCACTATCACCCTCAACCCGTCCACTATCACCCTCAAACCGTCCACTATCACCCTCAAACCCGTCCACTATCACCCTCAAACCGTCCACTATCACCCTCAACCCGTCCACTATCACCCTCAACCCCGTCCACTATCACCCTCAACCCCGTCCACTATCACCCTCAACCCTGTCCACTATCACCCTCAAACCCGTCCACTATCACCCTCAAACCCGTCCACTATCACCCTCAAACCCGTCCACTATCACCCTCAACCCCGTCTACTATCACCCTCAACCCCGTCCACTATCACCCTCAACCCCGTCCTCTATCACGTTAAATCTACACTTCCTACAAGAGTGATGTACTGAACACATCTATTCCAGGCTGAGGGACTGATTACCTCAAACTCCTCCTTATACCTTCCTGCTTTGTATTGGACTGATGAAGCCACTGTGGCGAAACGTTTCTTCAATAAAAGACTCACATATGTTGCATAAGAGTCTCAATTCTTCAAACTCGTTAATGTTGTTAGGATTTTCATCCTTACAAATATATGGACACACTTTACAGGGACTGATAACTTACAATATCCAGCAGTGACAATGTGGTATATCATCTCTTTTTAACCTGCTGTTACACTATTTTTTCTTTATTTCTCAATTTTAATCTTTATTTCCACGTCTGTGTAAAAAATCAAGAACATCGTCTTGCCAGAACTGAGTGAGACCATAAGTTCTGTTTCTCTTTCGAAGCTCTTCTTCTTTCTTTATATCCTAGTTTATCTTTAATTTATTTCCACGTTAGTGTATCCCCAAAAAAAGTTGAAAGCGCCGTTTTCCCAGGACTGGATTAAAGTGTAAGTTCAATTTTTTGTTGGTGATCGTTGTTCATATCAACGTATGATCACGAAGGTATGAACAATCTTGGACTCCGACGCTGCCCAAGATTTCTCACAAAATATTGGTGGTTATATATTTTTAACGTCGTTTCTGTTTCTTAAAGTGTTTTATGTTTATCTATTTTGACGCTACTTGGTTGGTTATATATATATATATATATAAAGGTAAGATCAATACACCTTTCGGTGTATATACCCTGTCTCTCCAGTCAACATTAATAAACATACTAACATACACGTGTACCAGGACATACGGATATGTACAATAGAAAACAATACTAAAACCAGTAAAATAGAACACAAGTGGTAATGGCTAATAAATTTACTGATTGAACAGACATTTGTTTTGAAACAAAATAGGAGCTAACCATTACCCTGTCCTCTGTTAGCAACAGAGGACAGGGTAATGGTTCCTGGCTGCGCAGAAAACAAAATATAAAAAAAAAACAGAACGATGCATGAAAAATTTGACAACATTCTTAGAGGACAATAATAGGATACAGGCTAAGAATAACATTGTTTAGCGCTTCTGTTTGATTATAATAATAATAATAATAATAATAATAATAATAACATTTACGCAGGTATAATATAAAGACAGGATGGGTATAAATACGTTACATAAATATAATAACAGAAGAAGAAAGAAATTTTGACATGGAACAAGTGGAGACAAATCTTTTATTCAAGATTGTTAAAGAAAATAGACTAAATGAATCGCGGAACGGGTGGGATTCGAACTCATGGCGAGTGAGTTCTGTGATTTATTTACAATGGTGTTATTACGATTTCGTGAGTCGTTAACTAAATGGAAAAGACAAGAAAGGAAAAATCAAGGACAAGGACAAATGAAGTAAAGGAGGAAATGTGTGAGGTTTTAAATGTCAAGGATTTGCATCTCATACAGAGTTGAAATAAAGGTTAATGAAATAACTGAAGAGGAAGTCAAGAAATTACTACTGATTACTGATAAGAAAACAATAGTACCAGATGGGATACCTGGAGATACCAGATGGGATACCTGGAGAGGGTTTCGGGGGTCAACGCCCTCGCGGCCCGGTCTGTGACCAGGCCTCGCGTTGGATCAGGGTCTGATCAACCAGGCTGTTACCCCTGGCTGCACGTAGATTGACGTACGACCCACAACCCTGCTGGTCAGGTACCACAATAAGTCTGAAAGCAATGTACAGAAGAATTGCTCAATCCACTTAGGGTTATTTTTATTAGCTGACTGTAACAGTAAACTGACAGACCAATGTTTAAAAAGGTGAGAGGGAAGATCCTGTAAATTATAGACCAGTTTTACTGACAAGAGTCGTGAAAATGTTGGAGAATATTAAAGAAAATCGCATCAACTACTTGGAGAGAAAAGAATTACTGAATATTAAACAATTTGGCTTCCAGCTGAACATTGTTTTTGGATTAGATTTATTAATAATTATAGAAGGTGTACGATACCGACAATGTGGAGGAAAGGACACAAGTGTATATATACACTTAAGACGTTTTTATCGGACACGTTTTGGTGCTGGAACTCTGGTCACCAGGACAGGATCGGTACTGGTGTGGTCAAAATATTTGTGACCCTCCGTCCAAATCTATTGTACAGTCCCGGATATTGATCAAGAAAGGTATTAAATGAATATATTTGCATGGACTTTCAGAAATATATTGATAGTTCTTCATGAAAGCCTAATTTTGAAACTGGAGTATATGGGACAATTTAAAGGAAAACTATTTCAGTTGATAAACTTTGTCTTAGAAAAATGCGAACAGTTTTAAAGGGAAATGTGTCGTGGTGGGGAGAGGTCACACGTGGGGTGCCACAAGGATTTGTCCTTGATCCGATGCTATTAATTTATATAAATAACTTACCAGAAGGAATAGAAAAATATCTGAATATGTCTGCGGATGACGAAATTTTTTTTAGGCAAAATTAAGAATAAAAATGGCTGTAAATCAGTAGATAATGAATTTGATAAACTGAGCATGATGGAATGATAGGCTGAGCATGATGGAATGATAGGCTGAGCATGATGGAATGATAGGCTGAGCATGATGGAATGATAGGCGGATGATATAATGTAATGTCCGGTAGATAAATACCATGTAATGGAAATGAGAGTAACTGGAATCAGGCCACGTGAAAAATAATATATATTAAAATGCTGAAAGTATCAGAGAGAGAGAGAGAGAGAGAGGGGGGGGGACCTAGGCGTTACTATTAAAAAAGATGTCCACCTGAAAGCCATGCTAATGAAATTGTAAGAAACTCATATTGTACACACATGCTATTTATATTATATATTAGACCCAAATTGCAATATGCAGCAGCTGTGTTGGGTCAAGACTTAACTTAAAAAATATGTGGACTAGAAAAGGTATAAAGAAGAGCTACAGAATGGTAAGGTTGTTTACACGGGGTAAGGCTGTTTACATGGGGTAATTAAAAACATAATCAGACTAGTAATTATGAATGTGTAATCACAAATAACCATGTAGACAAACTTACAAAGGATGTAACTACCACAACAGATATACAAAACTGGTGGGTAGATCAGAGAAGGGAATACTAATGAATAATATTAAGTTTAGTGGAACTTTCACCTCGTTCACCAGCGAGTGATGTATAAGTTTACTAATAGTAAGGGCGGTGGTGATGGTTGTGATGAGAGGGGTGGCTGGGATGGGTGGTTGTTGTGATGGGAGGAGTGGTGGTTGTGATGGGAGGAGTGGTGGTTGTTGATGGGGAGGGGTGGTTGTGATGGAAGGGGTGGTTGTGTTGGGAGGGGTGGTTGTGATGGGATGGGTGGCTGTTGTGATGGAAGGAGTGGTGGTTGTGATGGGAGGAGTGGTGGTTGTGATGGGAGGAGTGGTGGTTGTGATGGGAGGAGTGGTGGTTGTGATGGGAGGAGTGGTGGTTGTGATGGGAGGAGTGGTGGTTGTGATGGGAGGAGTGGTGGTTGTGATGGGAGAAGTGGTGGTTGTGATGGGAGGGGTGATTGTGATGGGAGGGTGGTTGTTGTGATGGAAGGGGATGGGGTTGTTGAGATGGAAGGGGATGGGGTTGTTGAGATGGGAGGAGTACTTGGGATGTAGAAGTGGTGGTATGAGGGTTCACGTCATGCCACCAAGGTGAGGTGAGCGCGAGGAACCATGTCTGTTGGTTCAACATCATCATGACTACTTTCCTGGTCACGCTTACCTGAACCCTCGCTCCGTAGTCGGGAAACACGAGAGAGAGAGAGAGAGAGAGAGAGAGAGAGAGAGAGAGAGAGAGAGAGAGAGAAAGAAACAAATGAGAGGCCATTCAGTATACAAAGATGTGTTATTCTACATCATATGTTTCAAAGCTTAGCCATCTACACCTGTTGACTAACACTCAAGTACCTATTTACTGACTGGTGAACATAATCAACAGGTGTAAGGAGACTTGCCCATACGTCACCTCCCACCATAAGATTGAACCCGGGGAAGCAGATTATGAGCTTCGAGCCATTATATATATGCGTATATATATTTTATTTTATTAACACATCGGCCGATTCCCACCAAGGCAGGGTGACCCGAAAAAGAAAAACTTTCATCATCATTCACTCCATCACTGTCTTGCCAGAGGCGTGCTTTACACTACAGTCATAAAACTGTAACAGTTCTCTCAAAACATTGTTAAAAGTGATTTTCTACCACCGACTTGATAAATAACAGTCTACCTCCGTCAAATGTCACGACTGAACTACAGTTCTTGTAAGAAAAATCTAGTAATCACACGAGGCAATCACGGTACATTAGCTTGAGGAGGTGTTGCATGTGTTGCAAGACTGCGGTGTGTGTGTGTGTGTGTATGTGTGCCCCAGGTCACATAACCTGCACCAAAACACACTACCTTCTAATGCAGCTGGTACCACCTCTTATTTTATCGTCATCAACCTTGTCTCTTGAATTTCTTTAAGATTTTGAAGTGTCTTTTGTAACATAGGCAGTTTAAGCTCAGGTTCATATATATATATATATATATATATATATGCATGCTAAAGGGGATGTTGAAATGGTTTGGTTATTTAGAGAGAAGGTATTAAAATAGGATAACTAGGATGGCATATAAATCTGGTAGGTGCGCTTCTGGGAAGACAGCCATTGACTGAATGATGGTGAATCTATTTTCCTTTTTTTTTTTTTTTTAGTCGCTCTACCTCGGTGGGCACGACCCCAGCTTCATTAAAGGCTTCGTCAAGAAAGATAAGAAAAAGGTACTATAATATGACTGGAATAATACACGTAACCCGCACTTAGACGTTACGATCTAACTTGAACATTTAACTAGTCATTTTATTTAATGGTCCAAGTCGGACCGAAACATCATCATAAGTTTGTCTCCTAAATCCAGCTGCGTCACTGGTCTAAAAACAATGCAACTGGAAGAGCCTCAGTGCATAAAAGTTGTGTAAAGATATGTTCGAGGCTGCAATATTCAACATGGAGATAGCTCCTTTCACAGCGGTGATTGCACGTCACTCCAGAGATTTCCTTTTAACAGTTCCTATTTTTCCACTTGGATCACGTCTCAGCCTACGACCTTTCTGTCCCTGTTCACACTGACTACGAGTGTATTTGCGGCATGATGGAAGCTGGCCAATATCTGCACTGTCCAAACTGTGCAGTTGTAAGGGTGGTACGCAAGACACAATGAGCGTAGCCATTCATTAAGAGTTGCAGGAGTCTGCCAGACAGAGTCCCGATCCCTAGCATCCTGCAACTCCGGGAGTATTGCTAACCACCCTTGGCGGAATAACTATCTCATTAAGCAATAAAATTCCCTAATGGTTATAATCATTACCATAATTTTTAAAGAGATGGAGGGGTAAGCCAGCGGAAGGCCTCGATCAGATGACCAAAAGCTCCAGCTGCGGGGTGATCAAATGACTAAGACTCGCATCAGGAAACACCTAACCTTACCTAACCTATCTCAGGAAGACTGGCAGACTACTGGTGTGGAACTAGACCTGGGAATATACTCTGGCATACACCTATATACGTTTTAGTGTTGGTCGAAAGGGGCCTTGCTTCTGATCACAGAGGAGCTAAACTCAACAGATATGGAGATTGAGATCACTGGTACCATTTAATCCCAATAGGATCAGAGACAAGCGTGCAGCAGGCTTCCTCAAGGAACTGGGTTCCAGGGTAATGGGCACTGCTAATAACCTACAGGACCTCAGTGTGGCTATCCAGAGGGGTAATGCTTAGCGCATCCCCGGTTCCCGTCCTGGTTCTGAGGACCTGGAAGAGATTGATAAAATGTTTTTATTTTTTTTTTATTAATTTCAAGGGCTCGACACGGGGGCAAGAATTAATTTACAGTCTGTCCGCTCTGTCGACCATACTAATGGGAACTTCAGTAAGACGGGCTCAGACTTGTCTCATACTGGATATTATCAATTCATAATTTGACAGATATCTACAAAGAGCGAAACATGACTTGATAAAACTCTACACAGAGCGAAACATCGTCAGGATGAAAGCTTGTTCTGCAACTCAGCAGTGAGCAAAATCTAGATTAGTTTACCTCTGCAGTTTCCTCGTTAAGTGAGCCGAGTTAACGAGTGTCTGGTACTTGAGACTTCAGGGGACACCTGATGACAACATCGTTTTATTGACTCAAGAATGATCAATGATTTATTGTTCACATTTACAACCTTGCAGTGATTTGTAGATGATGATGTAGTGATTTGTAGCTGATGCTGTACAACAACTCACTCGCCTAACAAATTCTTCTGTAAAAGTTCACTAGCCTAACGAACTAGAATATAACAACTTACTAATCTAACAAACCCACTAACATAACTCACTAGCCTAAAATCTCACTATTATAAAACACTAATATAACAACTAACACTAGCATAACAACTAACATAACATGTGACATAACAACGATGTAACCTTTTAAACCAAGTGAAAAAAACCCACACAAACCAGTATATGTGGTTTATCTAAGTCGACAATCTTGAAGTAATAATTTGATGACACATGATTCTCAGTGACGTGTGGGAGACTGTGGTAACCAGGTGGGGGAGACTGGTAACCATGTGGGGAGACTGTGGTAACCATGTGGGGGAGACTGTGGTAACCATGTGGGGAGACTGTGGTAACCATGTGGGGGGAGACTGTGGTAACCATGTGGGGGAGACTGCACTAAAACAGTGTAACAGTACACTTCCGATGTATCAAGTTTTGCTTTAAATAAAACGAGCCCCGGCCGTCCTCTCTGACAGGTGGGGGACCCTCTTGTTTACACTGCCAGAGGAAGGACGGGGGAGGGTAGTTGCCCTCCCCCCACATATATATCAACATCATAATAGACATTATAAATGACCTAAATAGTTCTCAGAACAAAGACTTTTTCGTATCTCATTTGTCTGAATACTTTCCCACACAGGAACCAGCTCTTACGACGACACTGATAATTAAGTTAGGTCTGCTGGTGACAGGTGGGAGATGCAGTAACAACTGGGTATCCCAGTGTTAATTAAAGCCATCCTGCTGTGGGATACCAGTTCTGGTAGACGAGGAAACTCTCATACCCAGAGACCTGAAAGCACTGCTATCAGGTGTAAGATTTGTCAGGAAACAGGACAAGTGTTTCCTGACGCGGGTCTTAGTCATATGATGACCCACAGCTGGAGCTTTTGGTCATCTCATCGACGCCTTCCCCTGGCTTACCTTACCCCTTTAAAAATTATAGTTATGATTATAACCATTTTATAATTGCCTTGTTCCAGTAGGGAAGCCACTGATACATACACTAAGAGAAAACACAATAAGTGTCCGGGGCCCAAGACTGTTCAACAGCCTCAGCCTCTCACCATGCATAAGGGGAATTACCAATAGACCCCTGGCTGCCTTCAAGAGGAAGCTGAACAGATACTTAAGGTCGGTACCGGATCAGCCGGGCTGTGGTTCGTACATTGGACTACGTGCGGCCAGCAGTAATAGCTTGGTTGATCAGGCCCTGATCCACCGGGAGGCCTGGCCGTGGACCGGGTGGCGGGAGCGTCGATCCCCGGAATACCCTACAACTAGTCAGAAAGCTCTTCATAGGCAACATAAAACGTTCACTAAATGGTGTTTTACTGTTACTACCAGAATCTAGTTGGACTATCATCACCTGTACCAGATGAAGGAAGCTGCAGGTGAGCCTCTCAGCCCTGGTACCTGTACCAGATGAAGGAAGCTGCAGGTGAGCCTCTCAGCCCTGGTACCTGTACCAGATGAAGGAAGCTGCAGGTGAGCCTCTCAGCCCTGGTACCTGTACCAGATGAAGGAAGCTGCAGGTGAGCCTCTCAGCCCTGGTACCTGTACCAGATGAAGGAAGCTGCAGGTGAGCCTCTCAGCCCTGGTACCTGTACCAGATGAAGGAAGCTGCAGGTGAGCCTCTCAGCCCTGGTACCTGTACCAGATGAAGGAAGCTGCAGGTGAGCCTCTCAGCCCTGGTACCTGTACCAGATGAAGGAAGCTGCAGGTGAGCCTCTCAGCCCTGGTACCTGTACCAGATGAAGGAAGCTGCAGGTGAGCCTCTCAGCCCTGGTACCTGTACCAGATGAAGGAAGCTGCAGGTGAGCCTCTCAGCCCTGGTACCTGTACCAGATGAAGGAAGCTGCAGGTGAGCCTCTCAGCCCTGGTACCTGTACCAGATGAAGGAAGCTGCAGGTGAGCCTCTCAGCCCTGGTACCTGTACCAGATGAAGGAAGCTGCAGGTGAGCCTCTCAGCCCTGGTACCTGTACCAGATGAAGGAAGCTGCAGGTGAGCCTCTCAGCCCTGGTACCTGTACCAGATGAAGGAAGCTGCAGGTGAGCCTCTCAGCCCTGGTACCTGTACCAGATGAAGGAAGCTGCAGGTGAGCCTCTCAGCCGTGGTACCTGTACCAGATGAAGGAAGCTGCAGGTGAGCCTCTCAGCCCTGGTACCTGTACCAGATGAAAGAAGCTGCAGGTGAGCCTCTCAGCCCTGGTACCTGTACCAGATGAAGGAAGCTGCAGGTGAGCCTCTCAGCCCTGGTACCTGTACCAGATGAAGGAAGCTGCAGGTGAGCCTCTCAGCCCTGGTACCTGTACCAGATGAAGGAAGCTGCAGGTAAGCCTCTCAGCCCTGGTACCTGTACCAGATGAAGGAAGCTGCAGGTGAGCCTCTCAGCCCTGGTACCTGTACCAGATGAAGGAAGCTGCAGGTGAGCCTCTCAGCCCTGGTACCTGTACCAGATGAAGGAAGCTGCAGGTGAGCCTCTCAGCCCTGGTTACTCTACATGTCACCCACATCAGTGTCCAGTTATCATTGACTTGAGGTCTGGTGGATTGTGTTGCCTCAAATACTTCATCTATTCCGGAGTCTTTGAGGATACCCTCATTGTTCTCTCTAAATTTGGCATCACTCATTAGCAACCTAGTAACACACACACACACACACACACACACACACACACACACACACACACACACATATATATATATATTATTTTTATTATTAACACATCAGCCGATTCCCACCAAGGCAGGGTGGCCCGAAAAAGAAAAACTTTCATCATCATTCACTCCATCACTGTCTTGCCAGAAGGGTGCTTTACACTACAGTTATAAAACTGCAACATTAACACCCCTCCTTCAGAGTGCCGGCACTGTACTTCCCATCTCCAGAACTCAAGTCCGGCCTGCCGGTTTCCCTGAATCCCTTCATAAATGTTACTTTGCTCACACTCCAACAGCACGTCAAGTATTAAAAACCATATGCCTCCATTCACTCCTATCAAATACGCTCACACATGCTTGCTGGAAGTCCAAGCCCCTCGCACACAAAACTTCCTTTACCCCCTCCCTCCAACCTTTCCTAGGCCGACCCCTACCCCTCCTTCCCTCCACTACAGATTTATACACTCTCGAAGTCACTCTGTCTCGTTCCATTCTCTCTACATGTCCAAACCACCTCAACAACCCCTCCTCAGCTCTCTGGACAATCGTTTTGGTAATCCCGCACCACCTCCTAATTTCCAAACTCCGAATTCTCTGCATTATATTCACACCACACATTGACCTCAGACATGACATCTCCACTGCCTCCAGCCTTCTCCTCGTTGCAACATTCATCACCCATTCTTCACACCCATATAAGAGCGTTGGTATAACTATACTCTCATACATTCCCCTCTTTCCATGGACAAGGTTCTTTGTCTCCACAGACTCCGAAGTGCTCCACTCACCCTTTTCCCCTCATCAATTCTATGATTCACCTCATCCTTCATAGACCCATCCGCCGACATGTCCACTCCCAAATATCTGAATACATTCACCTCCTCCATACTCTCTCTAATCAAATCAATCCATACTCTCTCCCTCCACTCTGATATCCAATCTTTCATCACCTAATCTTTTTGTTATCCTCATCACCTTACTCTTTCCTATATTCACTTTCAATTTCCTTCTTTTACACACCCTACCAAATTCATCCACCAACCTCTGCAACTTCTCTTCAGAATCTCCCAAAAGCACAGTGTCATCAGCAAAAAGCAACTGTGACAACTCCCACTTTGTATTTGCTTCTTTATCTTTTAGCCCAACACCTCTTGCCAAGACCCTCGCATTCACTTCTCTTACAACCCCATCTATAAATATATTGAACAACCACGGTGACATCACACATCCTTGTCTAAGGCCCACTTTTACTGGGAAATAGTCCCCTTCCCTCCTACACACTCTAACCTGAGCCTCACTATCCTCATAAAAACTCTTCACTGCTTTCAGTAACCTTCCTCCTATTCCATACACCTGCAACATCTGCCACATTGCCCCCCTATCTACCCTATCATACGCCTTTTCCAAATCCATAAATGCCACAAAAACATCTTTACCCTTATCCAAATACTGTTCACCTATATGTTTCACTGTAAACACTTGGTCTACACACCCCCTACCTTTCCTAAAGCCCCCTTGTTCATCTGCTATCCTGCTTTCTGTTTTACTCTTAATTCTTTCAATAATAACTCTACCATACACTTTACCAGGTACACTCAACAGACTTATTCCCCTATAATTTTTGCACTCTCTTTTGTCCCCTTTGCCTTTATACAAAGGAACAATACACGCTCTCTGCCAATCCCTAGGTACCTTACCCTCTTCCATACATTTATTAAATAATAGCACCAACCACTCCAAAATTATATCCCCACCTGCTTTTAACATTTCTATCTTTATCCCATCAATCCCAGCTGCCTTACCCCCTTTCATTCTACCCACTGCCTCACGAACTTCCCTACACCCACAACTGGCTCTTCCACACTCCTACAAGATGTTATTCCTCCTTGCCCTACACACGAAATCACAGCTTCCCTGTCTTCATCAACATTTAACAAATCCTCAAAATATTCTCTCCATCTTCCCGATACCTCTAACTCTCCATTTAATAACTCTCCTCTCCTATTTTTAACTGTCAAATCCATTTGTTCTCTAGGCTTCCTCAACTTATTAATCTCATTCCAAAACTTTTTCTTATTTTCAACAAAATTTGCTGATAACATCTCACCCACTCTCTCATCTTCTCTCTTTTTACATTGCTTCACCACTCTTTTAACCTCTCTTTTTCTCTCCATATACTCTTCCCTCCTTGCATCACTTCTACTTTGTAAAAACCTCTCATATGCTAACTTTTTCTCCCTTACTACTCTCTTTACATCATCATTCCACCAATCGCTCCTCTTCCCTCCCGCACCCACTCGCCTGTAACCACAAACTTCTGCTGAACACTCTAACACTACATTTTTAAATCTACCCCATACATTTTCGACCCCATTGCCTACACTCTCACTAGCCCATCTATCCTCCAATAGTTGTTTATATCTTACCCTAACTGCCTCCTCTTTTAGTTTATAAACCTTCACCTCTCTTTTACTTACTGATTCTATTTTCCTTGTATCCCATCTACCTTTTACTCCCACTGTAGCTATAACTAAAAAGTGATCTGATATATCTGTGGCCCCTCTATAAACATGTACATCCTGAAGTCTACTCAACAGTCTTTTATCTACCAATACATAGTCCAACAAACTACTGTCATTACGCCCTACATCATATCTTGTATACTTATTTATCCTCTTTTTCTTAAAATATGTATTACCTATTACTAAACCCCTTTCTATACAAAGTTCAATCAAAGGGCTCCCATTATCATTTACACCTGGCACCCCAAACTTACCTACTACACCCTCTCTGCATGTTTCTCCCACTTTAGCATTTAGGTCCCCTACCACAATTACTCTCTCATTTGGTTCAAAAGTTCCTATACATTCGCTTAACATCTCCCAAAATCTCTCTCTCTCCTCTACACTCCTCTCTTCTCCAGGTGCATACACGCTTATTATGACCCACTTTTCGCATCCGACCCTTATTTTAATCCACATAATCCTTGAATTTACACATTTATATTCCCTCTTTTCCTTCCATAACTGATCCTTCAACATTATTGCTACCCCTTCCTTAGCAATAATATATACACACACACACACACACGTGTGTGTGTAAGAAACTCCAGTACCTGTTGGAGTGTCATAATAATCTGCGTAAGAAAACACTCCAGCCCTGTGCAAGAAACTTCAGTACCTGCTGAAAGTACCTGCTGAAGATACCTACTGAAGATATTCAAGTGTTAGGTAAAGCGTATTTGCGTATTTCGTGATGTTATTTCAAAATAAAGAAAGAATCAAGTTCCGTAGTAATGATGAATATTACCGCCGCCACCACACTGACTATCTTATCAGGACTCTCACGGTGTCTGCATTACTGTGCGTAATTGAGAGAACAATCTGAATTATCATTATATATGTGAAGCGTTCAACCCATGTGAGTCATTCCACTCAAAAAATGGTGGAGGCTCGATCCTCGGTTCAGCAATCATTAAACGAATGTGCCTAGTAATCAGTATTTAATTTGTTGATATTTTTGTTTGTAAAAATTTATATATTTTTATTTAATTTACTATAATTATATTATAGGATTTGCTTAGACCTCCTCCTGTTTTCTGCAACATTGCAAGTTCCTGATGATGTGTTCATTGCAACACGAAAGGCCTAGAGCTATTATTCAACTCTCCCCCGTGGTTGTTTTCCATCTTATATATATATATATATATATATATATATATATATAATATTAATTTAGTGCACATATAGGGTGGTGATCTTCAGAAAGTGTGGGTAAACAATTGTTACCTCTCTCATTATTAAGGGATGATTGTGATTCTAAAGACAGCAAGCGTGTCGAAGCAAATGGTACACTCGGAGTAAAAAAAGAGGTTAAGTGTTAGGTAAACACGGGTGTGGCACAGCCAACACCATCATCCACAACCTTACCATGACAAAACATTGTCTATTCCTATGTAAAATAACATATCTCTTCTTAAAGCTCCTGTACCAGTTTTTATCAGTGATATGAAAGGAGTATGTTATTTTACGACAATTGATGTTTTTGCCATCTCTTCCTTGTCGCTTTCCTCCCTGTGTCTTCTATTCTCCTTCTTTCCATCTAAAACACACACAAACACACCAAGCGGATGTACATCCCACCCACCAGAGCTCTGGAACATTGTTTTGTAAAGTAGCAGCGACACTTAGGGTAGGACACGTCTCAGTCATGTATCACAGTAGCTCTCTGGTGAGACTGTTATAATTACTGTTACCCTGTTTTATTGTGCTGTGTTATTGTAGCATGTATGATGAGATTCTATTTTCACCAATGGCAGTTAGTGTATTATACGCCAGCATCTCATACTGTGACAGTATATTATACGCCAGCAACTCATACTGTGAGTGACAGTATATCATACGCCAGGAACTCATACTGTGACAGTATATTATACGCCAGCAACTCATACTGTGACAGTATATTATACGCCAGCAACTCATACTGTGACAGTATATTATACGCCAGCAACTCATACTGTGAGTGACAGTATATCATACGCCAGGAACTCATACTGTGAGTGACAGTATAATGTTACAGCTATAATGTTACGCCCGCAACTCATACTGTGAGTGACAGTATAATGTTACAGCTATAATGTTACGCCCGCAACTCATACTGTGAGTGACAGTATAATGTTACAGCTATAATGTTACGCCCGCAACTCATACTGTGAGTGTCACTATATCATACGCCAGCAACTCGTACTGTGAGTGACAGTATATCATACGCCCGCAACTCATACTGTGAGTGACAGTATATCATACGCCAGCAACTCATACTGTGAGTGACAGTATATCATACGCCAGCAACTCATACTGTGAGTGACAGTATATCATACGCCAGCAACTCATACTGTGAGTGACAGTATATTATACGCCCGCAACTCATACTATGAGTGACAGTATATCATACGCCAGCAACTCATACTGTGAGTGACAGTATATCATACGCCAGCAACTCATACTGTGAGTGACAGTATATCATACGCCAGCAACTCATACTGTGAGTGGCACTATATCATACGCCCGCAACTCATCCCGTGAGAATTAACGCAAAAGGATTACAGAAATTACAAAGTATTTATCTACAAGTGCGTTATAACTTGAAGAATTACAGACTTATCACAGAGATTACTGTCTCCTCGTATAGTTTGGTAATTTATCTTGTTGATTCAGAATGAACTCAAGATTACAGGTGTCGTGACATTAATTATAGAGCAGTGAGTTATTGCTTTCATGGTTTCAACCTACATGTAAGTGGTTCTTTTTTTTTTGAGAATGTAAGATAGTGTTGATACATAGTTGAATTTACAGGCTAGGAGGTTTTATCCTGTATCATATCGTTTACAGGCTAGGCTGTACTGTGTGAGGTGACTAACACCCCCACAGGATGTCACCCACAGCAGCTAACACCCAAGTACCCCTTTCTCTCTCTCTCTCTCTCTATCTATCTCTCTATCTATCTCTATCTATCTCTCTATCTCTCTATCTATCTATCTCTCTATCTATCTCTCTATCTCACACACATACTACCTTTCCCATTTTAACAATGAATATAGTAAAAAAATTCATTCTCTCTCACTTGCAGATATCTCAGCAACATCTACAAGCACTGCAACATTTATTATGGTGGTCACGCTTAGTGTATTCATATACATTCTCCCTCAACCACAGAATAAACAGGTAGTTACGTGGTCCTTCTCAATCATTATTTTTGACACTTAAGTTATGTTCTCCAGTGATGAGAAGACGTAGGTATGGAGCTAGCTTTAATTATGAGAATATGTTACTCTATGTAGAACTTTGTTTTTTTTACACAAATCAGATTTACAGGCCAAGAGCTGTTATCCAACCTCAGCTCATTTCAAAGCCCAGCCCTAAGGTGTACTATCACCCCCTAGGATACCACCCACACTAGTCAACTAACACCCAGATACCTACTTACTGCTGGGTAATCAGGGACAGCATGTGTAAGGAAACACGCCCAATGTTTCCACCCGTACCGGGGATCGAACCACGGACGCTCAGTGTGTGAGCTGAGTGCGCTACCAACCGAGCTACGGGAAACCTATACCACGGAACGAAACACTGGATTGATGAAGCTCTACGTTCCTTAGTTACCCCATTCCCTCGTTCCTCCGTACGTTCTGTCTCCCGTCAGCAGGTCTTCCCGTCAACCTTGACAGCCGCTCATCACGCCTGAACCAGTGTTGTTGTGACGCTAAATCATGTTACTATGTTAAACGTGTGCTAAGAGTGGTACTACAAAGGTGATCATGGCTGACCACTTGCTGTGTATCCTGGCTGACACTTGCTGTGTAGCCTGGCTGACACTTGCTGTGTAGCCTGCCTGACCACTTGCTGCCTATCTTGGCTGACCATTTGGAAAACTCAAGGCCCCTACAGGGGGGCCATGGACCCGTCACGGGGTCTGCGGATCCCGCTTTGAGAACCATCGATTTACATATTCCTCATTTGGCTATTCTATACCATCTGTCACCGCTGTAGTGTGGCCGCGTGTGACCACACCTCCATCCCTGGCTGCTATAATGTTACGACCACACCAGTATTAGGGTCAGCCCCTAAGGGTGAATGAGAGGCTTACCTTGAAGTACCTGTCATCATGGTAAGTACACGTACGCACATACACACACACGTACACACACACGTACACACACACACATGGGGCGATAAAAACCATAATGGGTACACACAGGAGCCTCTGTGGAAAAGAGAATTTACAGAACTAGCTCTGTTGGGACAACGTTTTGCTCTGTGTAGAGCTTGATCAAGGAATGACTCGATAAAGCTCTACACAGAATGAAATGGTGTCCCAATAAAAGCTATTTCTTCGCTATTGTTGACTATCTGGATGGACAGGACCCATTGGAGTACCTTGATGTAACATTACCCGCTGGAGTACCTTGATGTAACATTACCCGCTGGAGTACCTTGATGTAACATTACCCGCTGGGAGTACCTTGATGTAACATTACCCGTTGGAGTACCTTGATGTAACATTACCCGCTGGAGTACCTTGATGTAACATTACCCGTTGGAGTACCTTGATGTAACATTACCCGTTGGAGTACCTTGATGTAACATTACCCGCTGGAGTACCTTGATGTAACAGTACCCGCTCACTGTTGAAGATTTAGACACCTGTACAACATGTGGGTATCTTTATTTGTAGACGTTTCGCCCTGCAGTGGCTTTATCAATACAAGGACGTAATATGAGGAATATAAAACTATAAAGACAATATGAGGTAATGAGTCCCTCAGCCTTGTAGATGGTGAAGAGCACCGTAGTCTTGAAGACTCTGAAGCAGAGGTAGGGAGACAGGCGCTTATATACTGCGTCATTGTAGGTATTGTATACCATTCAGGTACACACCCTCACTGTTGTTGCTTATGAGCTCTCCTCCTCCTTGTTACTTCTTAGTACCTGGTCTTTTATTGTACTTTGTTGTTTTAGTTTCGGTTCAGACTTTTGTTGCTTTGTCATTGTCAAACTGTCGCTCAGTTTGTCATAAAACCAACGTTGGTTTTGTTCACAAATGTTTGCTTTATTCTCCGTCTTCCTCTTATTCGCTCAAATATTATTTCTATATTGTCAGTCTTATATATTTTTTTTGTAAACAAAGTATAGGTTTCACTGGGCGGGTCCTCCTCCTATCTGCATGTTGCAGATAATGTCAGCGACTCCCAGACTGTACTGGGGATTATCCCCGTGTGTGGGATAATAATGTGACCCCTTTGTGTCTGTCAGACCACAGCCTAGTGAAAGTTAGGTGACGTAGGTTATAGACCATATAGTATTGTTCCCTCATCGCCGTCTGTCTGGCACTCAGCTGATGGGGACTGAATGATCCACATGGATTTAGCGCTTAACATGAATTAGCAAACAACAAATGCTTGCTATAACCTCCCACAGTGAAGAGGGGTTATAACTGACATAATAACTCACCCTCATGATAACCTTCCATATTAATATTAAGTTAAACGCTGAATCCATAAAAGTTGTACAGTACTGCAGTTAAGGGATGTGCAAAAGTAGGAGTGTGGATGGATAGGGGGTTAGTGGTGAAAGGGGGGAGTGCAAGAGTAAAATTTAAGTGTACAGTAAGTTGATGTAGTAAGTTAGTGTCTTCTGTTAAAAAGTCAAAGAGAAAGTCTGCATCAAAGGTGGGACTTTCAGCGAGGAGGTCAGTTAAAGCGAGTTGGGGCGATGGAGACGTCAGAAGTGAATCTGCCAGCCTGCTGATAACAGGACAAACTATTAAGATATGGTGGACTGAGTGTTCGACCTGACAGTCCACAGAGCTGTAGGGTGGTGCTGGGCGTTTCTCAATGTGGCTGCCATGGGTGAGTGCCATAGTGTCCGATAGGTAAGCAAGAGAGCATAGTCTTCCATGCACGACTGTGATAGGAAGATCGTAAGGATTTTATCATATTTATATATAAAAAACGGCAAATCGTTCATAGATCGAGTCCCATACCCCATTATTTGGATCCCTAAACCAAAGGTGTATGGATACCCCCAGTTAAGAACCCCTGGGTTAGTGTTAGGCAGGTCCAGGCGGCTAATGACACGCAGCTCTCAAGGTTTACGAGGCTTCCAGGACATTTGATCCAACAGAAGACCGAGAAATTTGACCGTATCCTGTTTTTAGGGATACCAGAGCCATCAGGGGCACAAGGGATAATAGGGATTCTTGTGAAAGTTCTCCGGTGTTTTAACAGCAGGAAACTTCAACTTATGACAGGTGGCCCAGTGGTAAACACGATCAATAGCAAACTAGAGAGAGAGAGAGAGAGAGAGAGAGAGAGAGAGAGAGAGAGAGAGAGAGAGAGAGAGAGAGAGAGAGAGAGGCTGCTGCAAGGCGACAGCCAGCGCTTCCCCGTGAATATAAACCACGGTATGGGTGGGGTTAGAACACATGGCACTGGCCTGGAGTTTTACGACTCACTGGCCATGGGTTCTAACACCACTCGTAAAGTGGTTTGTTTGGAATCGTGTTATTACGATTTCTTGAGACAAGACCCATGAATATAGTAATAAATCTTTTAAAGACAAAAAAGGTTTTAGCTTCAATGACTACGCGGCACGTTGTTCCAGTCATCGGCAACTCTATTACCTAACCTGTATTTTCCCCATGTCTCTCAGTTTATATTAAATCCATTATTCCGAGTTCCTTCATGGTTGGGTATCTTCAGTGCCTTGTTTATACCCTATTAAAACAGTGATATAGATCACTGTTTTATTTCTATGGTGTTATAATTTAGCTGGGTTGAAATCTATTAAATCTTACAGAAGACAAACAACACTCGGGTATATACAATGGTAGGAGAGGACTCCAGTGGAAATAAGTCACTTTGTCTGACTTATTTTCCTAGGTTCTCTACACATATGCTGCTATGTATGATCCATGTAACTGTATTTGTGTATACCTAAATAAACTTAGTAAAGCTTGTGATAGGCTTGTAGAGGTAGGGAGACTGCCATCATCGGTCCGAAACGTCGCCAAAAGTTTATTTCTTCTGTGTGTGTGTTCTGTGTAGTGGGGAGGATCGTTGTTGTTGTTGGAGGTATTACAGCGGTACACCAGGAAGGATCGTTGTTGTTGGAGGTGTTACAGCGGTACACCAGGAAGGATCGTTGTTGTTGGAGGTGTTACAGCGGTACACCAGGAAGGATCGTTGTTGTTGGAGGTATTACAGCGGTACACCAGGAAGGATCGTTGTTGTTGGAGGTATTACAGAGGTACACCAAGAAGGATCGTTGTTGTTGGAGGTATTACAGAGGTACACCAGGAAGGATCGTTGTTGTTGGAGGTATTACAGAGGTACACCAGGAAGGATCGTTGTTGTTGGAGGTATTACAGCGGTACACCAGGAAGGACATTAAAGTCGAGTTAAGGACGTTTATCACAGATTTCTCAAGTCCTGAAGTCATATGGCAAACATGTGGCTTTCTTAAATGTATTTTTTTCTTACACAGTTTCAGTAT